>CAUHTR010007891.1:52678-164174 GCA_959609185.1 Schmidtea polychroa
AAAAAATCAAATAAACAATTCATTGTGAACTAGTACATTTGTAAACAATTTTATTAACCAATATTTTCCATGTAGAAATCGATATTTTGTTTTTGTAAAAAACTATTTACCAAATTAGTATTCTCACTTTAGTGCTGTCACAACTTTGCCATAATTAAAACATAAAACAAACTAATATTCATTATATTGTACAAAATTGTAACAGGTGTCTGCATTTATTATTCTTATTGGGCCGGCACAAATGTTTAACAATATTTATTAAATACGGTCGAAAATAAAACAAAATAAAGAAAATATAAATTTCTTTGTTTAAATTCATCACGGAAGGAAATTTGAAAATCAATATAAGAGAATAGGTAAAATAAGTTTTGCTGAAACCTTTTTGCTGAAAAGTATATATTGTATGAAATGAAATGATTTTCAACTTCTTGGAATTTAGTTGTTTCACTTTTCCACTGCTTTTAGATCTTTTTTTAAATTTATTTTCAGCCTTCTCATTGGTTAGAATAAATAAAATTTAAAAAAATAAAAAATTTTCAGGAATTTAAATTTTTAAAATTTTTATTTATGAATTTAAAAAAAGAAAACCAAAAAGCATTTGAAAATTGAATTTTTTTGAATTGTATAAGTCAATTGAATTATTGACGATACATAAATAATAAAAAAAAATTATTAAATGCGTAAAATAATTGGGGGAAATGATTAATGAATGGGGTGTTGTTCTGGAACTCAGTGAAATAGGAGTGGAAAAGAGATATTGAAAACGAGAAGCGAGCAGAAGAAAATCAATAAAAGAAGACAATTGAATAAAAGAAAGTCATTCTTAATTAAGAAGTACAGATGCAAAAAAAGCAAAACAAAAAGTAAAAACAAAGTTAAAATTATCTTGTTATTTCGATAGCTATTAGAGATAAAGAAAAGGAAGGCCATGGGGAATACGAGAGATGGGATCGTCAAAAAATACAAGTTTCGACGACTCTCAGAAAGTACGGAAGGCCCAATGGAAAGGGTGAAAACAAATAAATACTTTATTAATAATTGACATTAGCTGGCAAAGTACAAAAACAAGGAGAGACGAGAAAATTTTCGACGTCAGAAATTTGCGAAAGAAAATTCCTAAAAGAGAAAATTTGCTAGGAAATTTAAATTTACGAGAAAATTTTAAATAGATTATTGAGAATCAGGAAACAGTTGGACTTGCGTATTGAATTAATAAATCAGAAGTAGTTGAGGAATTCAAATCAAGTCAAAAATACAATCAGATCAATTTTGCGAATCATATATTACGAACAGTTGTCAAGCGGTCGTGTTCTCAGAGTATTACCATTATTGTGCTATTCCTCCAGAAGAGTTGTAATTTGAAGCATTTGAGTTGTGTTGAAAATTGGTATCGTTGAATTTGTTGTAATCAATTGTGATAATCAATATAGTTTTACGCACTCGGGATTTATTAAATAACACGCTCAGAGTCAGATCAGCGATTGGTAGTTTAATAATCACCGACCAACTACAATATACCCAACAAAATTATTACATTATACATTTAGTATATAAAATATTTTTATTGTAGTGTCCCAGGCAAACCAGTAAGCTCCAAATTTTAAAATGTATCCGATAGACACTTCAGGTCCTCTAAGGGTTAAATAGACAAAACATTGCTACAAGAAAACTGATATCATGGATGATTAATTTAAAAATATATTTAAATGTTATTAGTGTTTATTTAATAAATATAAATAAATAAATAAATGCATGTGTGTATGCGTGTGTATGTGTGCGTAATAATTATATTTAGTGAGGAAATTAGTTTTTGAGAAAATATTTTTTGAAAAATACTTCTGTTAGTAAGAATGTCAACAACATATTACCAATTAAAGCGAAACTAGGTATGCGAAGTCACCTGTATTTTATTTATTCAATAAGTAATGTTTTACCTGTTAAAACCGCGACTGCTCGTCCACAGGTAGTAGTTGGTATAATGTCTCCATATCCAATACTCAAAAAGGTCACCGCGGTTAGCCACATACTATCGGAAAATGTAAAAGTCACTTCACAAACTGTTGTTGCCCAACTTCCCCAAATAAAAATAAAGATTATCAAACAAATTAATATGTAAATTGAATATAAAGTCATCCATGATTTAAAAATGAACTTCGTGTTCACCGATGTTTGATTGATAGCACTGAAACTTTGAGCTGAAATGTCTTGATGAAGAGTACTTCTCAGAATTAAAACTCTTGCCAATAGGTAAAATCTTAAACACATGAGAATGGTCATTATCCCATCATATGTGTATTGGCTTTCTGAATAAACTTCACTATTTACCGACTGATAATCCACAGGTAAAGGTTGACAGGAGCAAATCACTATTTCAGTAATGAATTTGATGATTCTTCGGCTGTTCAGAGCCAGTTTCCAATCACTTATATTGTACCGTTGCATCTCTATTCTCAAGTCCATATTGTGATAAATGATAATAAGAATCATCAACATGACAGTTGTTAAAGTAATACAGAATTTGATGACAAACGAAACGACATAATTCTTTTTCGGTCCATTTGGCTGGTTGTAGTTTAGTGAGATCTGATTGTCTAAAGTGGCTAACGACAGACCAAAAAGTCCCAATACTAAACAAAACTTTGCCGTAAACCTTCTGTATCCGAATAAATCACGACGAAATCTGAGATTTTGCGCAACGGTAGAGAACAATGAAACGTCAATTGAAGATTGTTGCGATTCGTATGGCTTCCCTACTTCATAGATCGAGCCGTATGACCGAGAAGAACATATAGACTTTTTGAACATTGCCTTTTCATTGGACTTCAGTGCCATTTGTGAATATTTTGATATTCTATTGAAGTAAAATTTTGAAAAATATTTTTCTTTTTAAAGTTATTTTTAAGCAAAATTTAAACATTCAAAAATTTATTTCTCAGTTAAGGAATTTTTTTTCGATTTTTATACTCACCTTTTATTTGTTTAATTTATCTTTTTTATATTTAAAAATACAATCAAATCACATTTACACCAAACACCGCTGAGATACGTTCTCTATAGTGGTGGTTGGCCTGTAAAACAATTCACTCACCAATTTACCAAAAATTACCAAAAATATTTATTTTCCTAAAACATTTTGGGAAAAATCCCCGAATAATAAAAATAAAATAATTTTTGTAATTTTTTTTCTGAGCTCAATACGAGGAGCTTCTTTTAGGAAAGCAAATCTGGATTGAAAATACATTGAATCAAATTCATCTGCTCTTGAAAATTTCATTAAAAATATATTTTTAAAAATTTTCAGTGATCTTTTTTTATCTAAAAATTGTCTAAAATAGAATTATTATAGAAACGTATCTCAGCGGTGCATTTCGATGAATCAAAAGTTTGTATGTATTTTTTAGTATGTGTTGCGCTTGTGTGTAGTTTTTAATTTTTCTACCACTTTTCAGATTTCTATAGTATAAGATGTATCTGACTGCACTCTAAATGAGAACATCAATGTGAAATCAAAGTAAGTATGTATGTTTCTATAATGTAAGATTATTGATTTTTTTGTTATATTATAGGAAACGGTTCTCAGTGGCGTTTGGTGTAATTTGCAAATAAATTTTCAAGCCCTTCCATTTTATCAATTAATTTGCAATCCTTAATTTATATGAACATCAAAAACATACCTACATCTGAACAAACTCACACTAAATTTACAAACCGGACAGACTATGGCCAAAACCTCGAATCTTGTTACAGTCTCACCTTTTCACAGAAAAGCCATTACAAATGAAATGAGAAATCGGATTCAAACCGCAATTCAGGAATATGTAAGTGTTGTTTCGGTAGCCAATTTTACAGTATGCCATCGAACTACGGTTCAAAGAAAAGTTGAAATATTTCAAAGCTGCGGTGAAACAACTTCGAAAAAGAGGTGGATATAAAAATGTCTTTTAAATGATTAACACAAAGATTTAATAATATTCTAATTAAGTGAAGATTGTTTACTAACTTTGGAGGCTATTAGAACAAAGCTTCAAAATGAAAGTGAATATCAGTAATTGTTTCGACAGTTGATCAAGCAATAACCAGACTTAATTACAGTTTGAAACAAATTACCAAATTACCAGAACGTCGAAATACTGAATAAGAATATGCGATAAATATGCGAGAGAATTTTTAGATCTTTTAACTGTTCAAAGTGGTGAAAATACTTATTTTATAGAAGAGGTTTGATTCAATATAACGAAGCAGGACGTTTTGGCGCATGACATTTTGGCGCATGACATTTTGGCGCCATTTAAAAATAACTTCATGTTTAATTTAACATTTATAGATAATTTATTGAAAAAAAATTATAAATATTTATCTATCAGCTTTATTACTGCATAATAGCCGTAACACAACAACCGGAAATAAAAAAATAAAAAGACAATATAAGCAAAATAAATTAAGAAAAAAAGCTAAAGTGTTCATAATATTATGTTCAAAACAAAACAAAAACTATATGAACTTACTTTACTTTACAATAAATACAAAATAAATATATTGCAAAACGTTTAAAGAATTCTGTCATCCAATATTTTACTTTTAGAAAATACAAAATAGTCAACTTATAAAAATTTAGCAAAACATGTAGAATATTTAACCTTTTGCCTAATATATAAGTTTTCCGAAAGTCCGTGTTTATTAGGCCTAATCCACCAAGAAATTATGCGCAAGTCCTCTAGGGTTTTGAACATAATATAATGAACACTTTAGCTTTTTTTCTCAATTTATTTTGCTTATATTGTCTTTTCATTATTTTTATTTCCGGTTGTTGTGTTACGGCTATTATGCAGTAATAAAGCTGATAGATAAATATTTATAATTTTTTTTCAAAAAATTATTTATAAATGTTAAATTAAACATGAAGTTATTTTTAAATGGCGCCAAAATGTCACGTACCGTCAATATAAGTATGCAACCAACTAGAGGAAGCGCATCAAGTGATGAAAGAGCTCTTCAAAGAGTCGGGAATATAAGAACAAAAATATTTTGATTTGTGCTGTAATCAGTAAAAGAGGAACATTTTATTATAAACAGCAAACCCAAGCATATAATACTGTAGATTATACTAATTTTATTAATGATATACTTGCAGAGTTTGCTAAAAGAGGAATTAACAATGCAATATGCGATATTGCATTTCACAGAAACCAAAATGTTTTTACCATATTCTCCATTTCTGAATTCGATTGAGAATATGTTTTCTCAATGGAAGCAATATGTAAAGGCTGCCCGCTCTACCAATGAACAACAATTATTGGAATGTATTGATAGAGCTTAAAATTTGGCAATTCAACTGAAAATACTAATTTCTTTTATACTATTTTTCATCGAGAATTAGCCAATTTGTAATTAATACAAAGCCATAAAATAGTAAGTTATTGTTCCGCATTGCCCCGTCCCCACCCCTTATTTTTAAATTTTTAAATATTTAAATTTTAAATTTTTTAAGCATTTTAAGCATTTTTTTTCTAGGTATGAATTTTAGAATATTAATTGGAATAATTATTTGGTGGATCAAGGATTAAGTAAAAAGACCCCTGCTTACGAAAAGGTGGACGAAAATTAGCCAAAATTGGCAAAGGGAATTATAATCGTGGGCGAAACGCGGAAGAGACATGGATCTCTGGGATGGTGGAAATCTGCCTTGGTGATCAGGAGAATCGAGGTGGTGAATTTTGCATTGAAATATGCGATGAATACAAGCGGGACGCAGCAACATTGCTACCCAGCATCCTCGGCCATGTAGAAGTTGATACGACCACGAAGAGCATATTACCAGTTAACAGAACATGGTTTCAAACATTTTATGGTGAACTATTCAGTGGAACTTGTCAATTTGTGGAGAAGCTAACATAAGGTACTTAAAAAAAAGCATAATTTTGAAATGTACATTTGTGAATTTCTTTTGCGTCGTCACTTTAAAAATAATAATTTGGATTTTTTTGATTCATTCATCGAATATATCAAAAATGTTTATAAATTAGATTAAAATTAAATTTAACTCATTTAAAATTATTAAAAACCCGAAATCACTTGAAAAGGCTGTGCCGAAAAGTTGTGAATATCAAAAAAAAACATCGATATCTTTACTGATTCATATTCAAACACTTTCTAATAAATACAATGTTAATTGAAAATAATTTGAGGTGTATAATGAAAAAAGTTCTTATAATAATATATACCGAGCCGGATTTACTCTTGAGGGGCATAAGGCTAAACATTTTATGGGGCCCTTTTATAATTTATTTTAAACAAAAATGTTAACTTGTTTCCCTCTGTTATATAGTTAAGTTAATAGTTTAGTTTCGAAAATAATATTACATTTATTCATTTATAGAAGATATAAGCATGAAGTACAATTCATAAATAAAAAAACATTAATTTAGAAACTTTAAAAGATGTAATATTAATAATTATTTTATAAATTATTTTATATTAATAATACAAAATTGTGGGCCCTAAGCTTAAGCCATGTCAGCCTAAGTGTAAATATAAGTGTATATATATATATAAGGTCTACCGGAAAGTTCTGTCCGTTTTTGGAATAAAAAATTACAAATACGTCAATATGTATACATTAGGCGATAAAAATAGAGAGTCAAATATGCGCCAAGTAAACATGTGTTGACGTTTCGAAACAGGTTGTAATAGAAACGGATAGAACTTTCCGGTAGACCCTATATATAAAGTGATGATTTCTTGGAAGCAGCATTTATTATTTAAAACAATAAAGTGATAATTTAAGCCTTTTGCTGCGAATAATGTATTTAATGAAAGATTTTTCGACTATAAGATAGTCCTTGTCAATTTTTTCATTAAATACATTATTCGCAGCAAAATGCTTAAATTATCACTTTATTGTTTTATATATATTTATTTAAAAATACCAGTAACCTTATTTAAAATACTCTAGTATTCAAGTGTTCCGCGGGAGAAAAAGGTTGAGAACGACTGTGTTAAATTCAAAATTTATTAGGTTTTATTACTGAAATGTAAAAATAGAACCATCTGGATCAAATCACTTTATAATTCTTTGATCCCATCCGCCAACATATATAATCAAAAAATGAAGTTTTAAATTTGTTTTAATCTATTTCAAAGTGGCATGCATTCCTATTGTATTTCTGACCAAAAAATTAAATATACATATTCTAAGGATCAGTTTTGTGATGATTTGCCCCCAACTTATTAACATGGAACTTGGTTTCTACTCCGGAATCCGATTTAAAATCTCTTCGTATTATAATTACTTTCCATTTGAAAAAATGTATGCCATTAAATGATGAATATCGTAACAGTTTAGATTTATTACAAGTTTATATTCATGACATTAGCGTAGCTATTTGCCTACAGAACCCGCAATTGCGCGGGGGGGAAGCAAAAAAAGGCCCGTTGTCAAGTCTGAATAAATGAAATATTTTAATTAATAAATGCACAGCAGAAAGGTCATTTTCGAAACTTGAGTTTATCAAAAATTATCTTCGTAATTAGATGGGTCAAGAATGCCTTAGTGGAGAATTGAAGCCTTACGGGAAAAGTTATAGATGTTGACCAGCTTATTGACCGATTTGCAGAGATAAAGAGTCGTCACAAGGACTTCTCTTAGAATACTCATCTGTACTGATAGTACTGTACTAAATACCAAATTGTTGTTGATTTATAATTTTGTAATATTGAATAAAACTATATTCAGTAACATTTTCAGTTATGACATTTATCCAATTTTAATACAAATCGAAGACAATTTTTAGTTATGGCATAAGATTACAAGCTAATAATAAAATAAAATATCATAAATTAAAATCATTAAAATGTATTTCTCAAAAGTGAGTCGATAATTAGAAACATAAAATTATTGTCTATCAGATTGTCATTGGCAGTATGGGGGTCCAGAAATTTCTTTATAGCAATTGATAGCGTTATCAATAGTTCGCGTAACAGTTAAGCATCGATTTTCGTCAGGGTCATTATCTACAAAAATGTCCATTGCCTGTGAAATGAGTTGCATTACAACGAGCCGTTAACTGTTTTTCTTCTGGAACTATATCAGGTGTATCAATATCGTCCACCAAAGAACGTTCAACATTTATGGAAATTAAATCTTCATTATTAAGTTCTTCATCATGTGATATCAATATCTCGTTAATATCAGCTTCCTCCATGCCTTCAAAGTTTGCTTCTCTAGATAATTCAGATTTTCTATACATTATTTACATTATTTTGTGATTATTTTGTATTATTTTGTCATTATTTTTTTATTATTATTTTGTAATTTGTTACATTATACATATGTATATTTCAAATTTTGAAAAAACTTACTTAAACTATAATTATCTTTATTTTCATGCGGGAAATCTAATTTATTTTACATCGAAAATTTATTTTATAGGGAAATTTAAGCAACGAAAATCAAAATTTTAACGACGCAACTCTGAAATAACAAAATTTCAAAAACAATGCAACTTCGAAAACGAGGCAAATCGAGGTTTTAGTGTACTCGTTGATTTTCATGATTTTTGCATTACTCGCTTAACTGGATAATTCTGTCGACTAATCGAGTAATTTACTTTATATATAAATTATTTTTTACAAGCCAAAAATAAATGTTTTTTTGTGTACAATTATTATATTGTTAATATCATAATTGTTTTCACTTAGAAAAAAACATAATATTAAAATCGCTGTTAACTTATATTTCATTTAGAGTAGGCTAGGAAGATGAAAATCTTTGTATTTGAAATTTGCATTCTTTCTGTTTAAAATTTCATGTAAGTCTTAAAAATAATAATTAGTTTCATTTCTCATTTATTTTTCTTAACTAAGCAAGCTAGATTGTTAGAAATATTTTTGTTGTTTTTAAAGAAATTGTATTTAGTTCAATGATATTTGTAGTCGATGGTTGTATTTTTGTGACTATGTTCGTTTTCAACAATAACACAATTAGGTTTTGTTTTTTTGATACATAATCGTTTTCGCAGCGTCGGGCAAATCAGATTTAAAAAACTATATAGCGATAATTTACTATAGTAAAAATACAAATTAAAAAGTCAATAAAGAAATCAAATAAAATTTCGAACAAACAGGAATCAAGACAAGAATAAGAAAACAAATTTAGAAGAAATTGGAAAGAATATTACTAAACAAATTCAGTAAAAACTAAAAAAAGGAATATTAAAAGACTAGAACAAAGCAAAGATCAGAAATAATACTATAAAATAAGAACTGAAGTAGATTAGAAAGAATCCGACAAAACTAATTCAGAACAAGGTAAGAAAAGATACTACCAGCTCTCAAGTCACTTAATCGATTCAGCCAAAAGAAGATAAAATACAAAAGAGGATCCTACAAAACAATTCCGTAAAAGGACCAGAAAAGAATATAGCAAGTTTCTTGCTATTCGAAATTTAAGGTCCATTATTTTGTTCTACTCGTTAATAAAACTTGTTTAATTTGAATAATTTGTTTTGTATTCTATTAGTTAATATTTTAATTCAAATTTTAATTGTAGTCTTATTACACACATTCACCCCAGCTGTCCCGAGACAATTTATTTACTGGTAACTCGGCTCGACTCTGCAAATCTCCTCACACACACACGCACTCACTAACACAAATATAATAGATACTCGTAACTATACACTAACATACTTATACTAATTACACACGAACACACAAACAAAACCTCCAAACATAATAATATTATTTTACGCTTGTACGAGTCTACAAAACACCACTGTAAGTATAATTATTAATATATGATATTAATATGATACCACTTTAAGAAAATATCTTAATGTCATTTCGAGTTACATTGTTCTTGGTTTAGTCCCGATTATAGAAAGCTTGGCATCTGAAAGAACCGAAGAATTGATATTTGGACAATTAAAAGAATTCCGGGAAGATTTTGATTGTGATATAGTTGCTTCAACGCATGGTAGTGGAAATGTAATGGTAAAATAATATCAGCTGAATGCCGGTTATGCTATAACCACGCATTTCTTTTAGCCGTCATCGAAATGCTTTACTCAAAACATAAGGAACCTGGTAATGTTGACGCTACCGAAGATGATGATATTATATAATTGTTTGAAAACGATGAAGATCAAGCATAATTACATGATTTAATAGATGAACTGGATAAAGAAGATTTTTTTATTCAGAACTAGAAACACCAGAACTTCGAAAGATAGATGAAATGAGAGAAGTTATACAATTCTTCAGACTCTAACCCAAAACTCTACGCGTGACAGAATTCTTGAATAACCTGAAATCTTGAATTGATAAACGACAAAATAAAGAAGTGATTACTCTACTATAATTTCTACCAACGGCTTGTGACCCTAAAATAATAAATTTTTTAGTTATTCGATAAAAAACATGAAGTTAAAGCATTTGCGTCAAAAATAACGAATCGTTTATTTCACCTTGATTCTTCAATTTCGGAAAGTTCAAGCAATAATAAAGATGATGAGCCAGAGTGCCTGAACCCATACAAGAAATTACAAAAGTGTATTTCTTCTTTTATGATACGGAAACACCAAAATTCACAGAATTTAGGTTAGGAAAAGAATGGTAAGCTACTGGAAGTAAATAAAGTAAAACACCCTATTGACAAGAAATTCAAACAGCCTCCGAACGAATCTCTTTAGTAGCTGGCACTTTGAAGATGAAAATACGAAACAGAATTATCCCGTATATCTTAAATGCGCTAATTTTCCTTAAATATTATATTTTAAATAAATAATATGTAATAAAATAAATTGTTGATATATTTAATAAAATTTTATAAAATATTAGTTCTTAGTTTTAGTTTTGAGTATAGTAACCGAGTAATGGATAAAAAAACGAGTAATTTGGAAACACTACTGCAAAGTTCAAATCTTTATTTATACAAAACTATATGCTGCTTTAATTCTCAACTAGGCTACATCGAATGAATTCAATTTACAATATGTAATCCAAATGTCGTCATTATAATGTTTGTGAGAAAATTATAGAAACAGTAAATTTTAAAATCGAAATTATTTTATTATAAGAACTATTTTCAACTTTCACCACTAATTTCTTTTACATTGACATTGTATTTATTAAAAAACTTGACTATCATTACATGTCTGATTTATTGAATTAATAACATCCATAATATTTCAAAACCAAACAAAACTATATTTTTAAACACAGCACAAAATCTCCTTTATCTAAACAATCTCTGTTTTTAGCTTTGAGGATATTTTCGCACGCATTAATTAATAATTGAATAAAGAATATTCGTCCATAAGCATTCAATAAATATTTTATATTTTAATTTTCAATCATTCTTAAATATATTTAATTTACCGTCAAACTAATTAATAACATCGATATTCATATTTAATTTATTATTTTAATTTATAATTTTACTATCTAATTTTATTATATTATTTAAATCTATTGAAAACTGGAAATTAAATATTAATTCTATTTAATTACTTTCACAACTATGAATTATATCTTTTTTTATATCTTTACTGATTCATAGTCAAGTTTTTAAAGAAATTATTTTAGTTTATAAATAATAAAACAAATATTATAGTTTGAATTTATATATTAGAAGAACTTTTTTCAATCTTTACCGCTGATTTCTTTTCAATTGACAAAAGAAATCTCTTGAAAAAGGCAGTGCGAAAATTTCGTGAAAATCAAAAAACATTGACATATTTACTGATTCATAGTCAAGCATTTTAATAAATATTTTATTGTTGTTTTAATGATAATTAAACATTAATTTAGCGGGTTTAAAGCGCAAACTTATCCATAAAAAATTTGATTTTCCTAAATTTTACCTCTTTTAGAAATATTGATTTGCAATGTTCAATTCAAAGCAAATACTGGACAACAACCGATTTAATTAAAACAAAATATTCCAACTTTACTTTTATTGACATTTTGAATATTATTTTAAAATTGTCCAAATATTTGTTTCAAATGAATCCCAAACAGTAAACTGTCACAATTTAAACAGGGAACTAATATTTGACTATCCGGACGTCTTATTTACTATTTACCGGTGGTCTATTCTCAATAAATATTAACTGTCAAGCAGCAGATTATTTCCTGCCGAATTGTATTTGTTGAACCAAATTGTAAGTATTGTGGAGATCGGTAAATCTAGATACCTTTTTCAAGCACGACAAAATAAAGTGAACACTGTAAGGGGAACATTAGACTGGTTCCATTTTCAAGCAGCCAACAGAGACATCTCTGAATCGACATATTTTGTACGCTGTATCATATTTTAGTCACCACTCATATATGCCTAGTTCACTAGTTACGGCATTTAGTGTAACTGCCACGAACATTGGTAAAAGTACATAAGGTGATGCCGTCCACCGATGAAACAAAATGCCAAATATTAAGAAAAACAGGTTTAACCACTTGCGCTATATTGACGTGCCAGGCACGTCTTGATGATTGTTTTCAGAACTGCAAGTGACGTGTATACCACGTCGATAGTATTTGTCGCAAAAACAAAAACAAAAGTAGACTATTGATTAATAAAATTTATTGTTGTTGTGAATAATTATTTATATTCGTGTAAATCTTTTATGTAAGACCCTACCCTCGCGCTAAGCACTGGTCAAACCTCTGAGCTCGATGACGCGGTGAGGCGTCGATGCCTTACGATACTTTATATAGTAGAACGCGGCTCAGCTACCGAAAATTAAATCATAGCGCAAGTGGTTTATAACGCATAAAAGCTATTTGCTTCCAAAACTTCTTTCTACAAAAAACTAATTCAATCCGTTAACATCAGTTCACATCGAACTTTTCTTTTCGCCCTACTCTCTTTTTTTCAATTAAAATAAATTATCCAATAAAATTAAGTTAAAACTTAAAATAAAAATAAGAAATCTATATTAGCAAATGATTGTGTAGTGCCTTCGCATTATATTATATTTAGTTTAACTATTATATAATTAATTAAATATTTTTTAGAAGTTTTTAATTAGAATGTTTTTTTTAGAATGTTTTAATTACGAAAAAACAAGATTGAGTCAACTTTCACAAATGCAAAAGAAGAAAAAAAGAAAATTTAACTTTTTCAAATTTAAAAACAAAAACATGTCTCAAAAACTAACAGCAAGTCAAAAATTATGCCAGATGAAGATATAAAATCGAATCCCAATTCCAGCAACAACAGCAAAAAAACCAAATCAGGGAACAACTCGCAACAGAACAAAACCCAGCTCATGAATGTAATTTCGTATAACCATGAAATTCTTGTGAACAAAACTTTTGGAATTAATAAATTTCTCCACCCCCTCACCAGAGATTGGTTAAATAAATCAATTATCAGTGCCGAAAATTTACGTTGCATCGAACAATTAATTTTTGATTTATATAATGAAAATAAATGAAATATCAAAAGTAAACAGATCAAAAGTCACCAGAAAACGAAATGTAATAAGACTAAACACGTTTTTTGAAATTCTATTTTACAACATTTTTATAATATTTAAACAACATTAATTGTTTAATATTACACTATTCCTACATTGCCACCAGATTCATCTGAATCTTCAACCACTCTTTTTCTAATATCGCCCACATCAGCAGCATATCATATCTGTTACACCTGATTAAAAATTTTGTATTTGATAATGGTTTAATGATATGCCCGTCTTTCAATCTTTCTGTGCATTTTTTATTCAAATTCGGTTTTATCCATACTGGGTCACCAGAAGAATATTTTGCTTCGATTAATATCTCTTTTTTATTGTAGCTTGGCAAATTCAGTTATGAATTATATCTAAATATGGCTCTAGATGGACAAATATTATTGTTTGGCGTTTTGTTGAACCAGTACACAGCTTCTGCGATCGTTCCCGAGGACCTAGCTGCTAGCGATTTCATTGTCCGATGGCTGTGTTCAATGATCCCGTTTCCCGCTGGGCGGTTCACTGATCTAAATACCAACTCAACATTCTATTTATCTGCTAATTCATAAAATGTTCTAGATCAAAAAGACAAGTAATTATCCAATAATATTTCACTTGGAGCTCCTCTTTTATATAACATTTCATTTAAGGCATTACATATCTCTTCTACATTTTCATACTTAATTTTCTTCCAGATTGCATATCTCGATTTAATTTTGATGTACTTTAGATTCCATTTAATACATAAATTAATACCCTTCACAATAGCTTCTAATTCCACCAAATTAATGTGTTTTGAATCATCAGGTTTTCGCAACCAACAAGCATCTTCCACCACTGAAACTTCCAATTCTAATACAATTCCAATGGTGATCGAACTTGCATCGCACTAAATTATGCCTGTCTGATTGCTGGGAACACTCCAAATACCTGACGATGGATCTCTCATTCATTTTTTCTAATAACCATTTTACTTTGACAACGATATGATTTTCTATTAAACCATCCCAAATTCCACTGGATAACCTCTTGATATATGAGCAGGATAAATTCCAACTAACTGACAAAGCCCTTGAAAGCCCTTCATTTGATTTATTTATCCGAATATCGTTTGAACTTTTCCAATGTAATTCGTTATTCTTTCGAAATACATCAATACCTAATACTGTTACACTGAGAGTATCCTTGACCTTTTCTTCTTCTTTACATATCAAACCATATCAAACCAAACTCTGCACTTACTTCACTTGCTTTAGCTTTAGGTTCATCTACGAATATATCGTCTATGTATGAACTTGTGGTATTGTTGATTAATTCATTGTTGTTCAATACTTTATTCACAATCTCTCTCATTATCGTTGGCGCGATATTCAATATATATATATATCAATATATTTATTGATACTCCTAAAGTCAAATATTGAATGCACTATCGCTTTATTTAACTGAATTATACCATAAATAGGTTTGTTTTTTTTGTTTTATTTTATTGTCGTAATCAACTAGAAAGCTGTTAGATATCCAAGAATTCAAGATATGCATCATCTCCTGATCTTTACTACAATTATCATAAAAGTTTGAATTTCTATTAGGTAGAAATTTCGGCGGCTCTGACTTCCAATCCCATTTGACAATCCATTTCTTGTTTTCAATTCTCACAGAGAAATTTTCCTTCAATATTTCTGACATACTACTACTAGAGCCCGCTACGTGCCAAGGTGCTTCTAAGCAACAGAATATGGCTTCTTTATTCAATCGAACTCCACCAAACCTGTTAACATCATTCACTCATAAAATTACATCATAATTGGATACTAATTTCGAGTATATTAAACAATCAATATTAAATAACTTATCTTCAACCAATATATGAACTTTACTTCTCTCAGCGTATATGATTGAACCATCAAGCATCACTACCGCAGTCATAGATTTTCGTGGATTTCCTTTTACTATAGTGGTAGTGCTGCCCGAATCAACTAAACATACTTTTAAATCACCATTTACTTTTAGGAGTCTCACATATTCACATATCTTGGGGCCACGCCCGATTCCACATTGTCATTCATATACAGATTCATTCATATACATTCATATACAGACAAACAATTCTTGCTCATAATATTTCTTACGTTTATTGATACGGTTCTCTCACCTCAACTAGTGCAAAAGCTTTCCCATTTGGGTATTGCTCATCCTCATTTGGTCTCTCCTCGTCCATTCCAGCAATCAATTTTGTGTACAGAAATTTGTTTTCTTGTCGCCAATCCCAGCATTGATATCTAAAATGTCCTTGCTCGTGGCATTTAGAACATCTCACATTTGGGCATTCATTTATACGGTGCCCGATTTCTGTACACGCTCATTATCGAAAAACCTCTTTTCCGTTATGATTATTCTCAAATTGAATTTTGTTTCTGTAATCATTATTTTGATTAAAGTATTTACTTGTGTTATCTTTGTTGTGATAATAATTAGCTTTGTTTCTGTCGTTACTAAAAAATTTTATTCCCACTGAAAGTTTTATTTTTCCGATTGTTGTATTCTTCTTTTCTTTTATAATTGCTGACATCTTCCTTAATAGGGTTTTTAAAGTTTCGTGTTGACTATTGCAACGTTTTTCACATTTCATCGATTTCATTAACAATCTTCGTCGTGCTTCATCATTCTATTTTTTATTTCTTCAAATGTATTTAACTCCTGCATCAATAAATCCATCTTAACTTCTTTATTTTCAAAGGCATTAAATAATAGGAATTGCGTTAAAGTTTCTTTATCCAATTTATGCTTCAAAATTTTATCAGCATATTTTTCGATTTTCTGGCAAAATTTCTTTCCTGAATCTTCTCCTTGTCTATATTACAGGACTTCCTGTAGGTCTTCAATAATTGATTTGAGGTTTCACAAAATCTAATTTGAGTTTTTCATTGAAGTTCTTCATATTTCTTGAGTGTATTTATTGTCATAAACGCTTTGAGAAAAATCTCTCGATCTCTTCAATAAATTTCAGAATATCATCTCCAATATCAAAAGTATCTGGAGGTTTCACAAATTTAGCCAGGAGCATGGTCGCCATGTTAGACTGTGTAAACCGAGTATTAATTATATCCATTTAAATTAACTAAAGATTCGAAATTCAAATATTTATTGTTATACACAATATTCCACAAGAGGATTATTTTACGCCAACAATATATTGAGCAAGGAAACATCATTCTACAATCATTCTATTAATTTAAATTATATAATTGTATTATAATTATACTTACATTCAAATTATTAATATAATATTTACAATTATTATTTACATTCCATTCTTATTAAATTCTAAATTAATTAATAGACAATATTTAAACTAGTTAATTAATTAAGTTAAGCTTTATTTAACTTATTCCTTTCACGGAGATTTATTTTTGTATTTGGAAATGCAATTTCTGATTTTTCTTTAATCATACTATATATAACAAATTCTCAACCGGACAATTTTTTCAGGGGCCCTAAGTCATAGCTTGTTTAGCTTATACGTAAATCCTGCACTGCAGACAACACGCTGTCATTTAGGTTATAAAACTCAACGAAAAATTAACATAAGAAACTGGCAACCCACATTAATTCAATTATAGCAGTTTCTAGTAGCGCTGAACCTTTCCACGTAGCCGCAAATCAATGGAATTTCTAGTTACTTTTTGCTTTATGTTCAGGCGCTAAACTACCGCTGAATCGTTATGTCGGGATCTAAGTCTTGCAATATTGCCAAATAAAATCTAAACTTATCGACATCTTTTCGTCTGATATTATAGGAATTGTTTCCATGGGCTCCGATAGTCGGAGATCCTTAAGCAACTGCTTTTCTTTTAAATAAATCCGGCCCTGAACTTGAATGGTAGGTGTTTCATTCAAGTTTAAAAATTATTCATTGGTTATAAAGTTTTGACGATATTCTAGTACGATATCAGCAATTAAATAGTGAACCAGTTTGTAGCTGCAACTCATTTGGACGTGTGAATGAAAGCGTAAGTGTCAGTGGTTAAAGTGAGCAAGTGATATATGAAAAATCTTCAAATTGTTCATCTAAAAGCTCTTTAAAACTATATATGACGCGCTTTTCAACTGACGCGGCAAGTAGGCTTGTAACCAAACATAGATTGTCGGCATAGAAGGTGTTTAGTGAAAGTTTAGTGAAGCTCAAGTGGCGACTCCTAGTCAGTCTGGAATTTGGCGTCGGGTAGTCAGGGAAGAAAGTTTGACACAATCATGATGATTATTTCAGACACCGCAGCTGTTACAACAGGCCAAAAAAATGGAGTTTTGAAAAAATTCAGACGGAAAGGCCTACCAGCAAGTAATACAAAAAATGAAGAATTCTGATTCTATGCGAACTGAATTTATTTTTTGACAAAAAGTTTTCAAAAGCAACTTTTTATAACATTTGGTATTCTTTTTCGTTAATGGAGTCATCTTATTTATTTTTATAATTAAATATTTTGTTTCATTATACTAGTCAATGTAAATGTTTTATTTGTTTTTATGAACATTAATAAAAATGAGTTTAACGAAAATACCGATGTCCCTTTACAAAACTCCGGGCACTTTCCTTATCAATTAAATAAGGCTAGGCAAATGGAAAGAATCTCATAGACTACCCCTTCGCATTTTAAAAGAAATAATTAAACTACATAAACCTTATTCTTAAGGAGAATTTTCCAAAAATTTTGTTTAAATTTATTTTTTAAATTAATTTGTTTAAATCAATGTCAAAAAATTACATGCTAATTAGAAAATAATTTTTATTTTTTTAATTAAATATTTTGTTTCATTATACTACTCAATGTAAATGTTTTATTTGTTTTTATGAACATTAATAAAAATGAAAATACCGATGTCCCTTTACAAAACTCCGGGCACTTTCCTTATCAATTAAATAAGGCTAGGCAAATGGAAAGAATCTCATAGACTACCCCTTCGCATTTTAAAAGAAATAATTAAACTACATAAACCTTATTCTTAAGGAGAATTTTCCAAAAATTTTGTTTAAATTTATTTTTTAAATTAATTTGTTTAAATCAATGTCAAAAAATTACATGCTAATTAGAAAATAATTTTTATTTTTTTAATTAAATATTTTGTTTCATTATACTACTCAATGTAAATGTTTTATTTGTTTTTATGAACATTAATAAAAATGAAAATACCGATGACCCTTTACAAAACTCCGGGCACTTTCCTTATCAAGTTAATTAAATAAGGCTAGGCAAATGCAAAGAATCTCATAGACTACCCCTTCGCATTTTAAAAGAAATAATTAAACTACATAAACCTTATTCTTAAGAATTTTCAAAAAATTTTGTTTAAATCAATGCCAAAAATTTACATGCTAATTAGAAAATAATTTTTCGTAGAATTGTTAGAATAAAATTCACATTTAATACAATTTTTGGAATAATTTCGGATTTAATAAGAAAATTTGAGGCAAAAACAAAAAATTTACTGACAAAAATGTAATTTTTGTTTTCGAGATTGCATTGTAATTGCCACTTTATTCAATTATAAATTTGGTTAGGAAATATAATTATTCATGTAAATAGTTATTTTTACATCACAATGATAAAATTATTACAATTATGAGTTTGTATTATATTTTGCATTAATAATTACTAAAACTCAGCAATGAATTATACAACATTTCTAGCCCAAATAACAATCTTTTCCACATAAAATTAATTGCAGATTATCAGACTTCATCCATATTCTAATTAAAAACTTTTATATAACCAGTAAAGGCTTAGTAGCATCTCATAATTTTCTCATATCAGCTTTAATTTTAATTAAGAAAATTAAATAAGTTTACATTTGGAATATTTAAACAATGATAAAAATTCTAAATTAAATAAATTGCAATATAAATTGGAAATGAAAAAGTTAATATTCTTTAAAATAGATTTTTTAAAAATAACAATAATCATTTAAATTTAATTTTTTAAGTTTTGTAATAAACTAAAAATTGCGTTAGATAAAAACTTACGTTAAATTTTAAATACACTTAAAAAAATTCCCTAGTTGTCTTTTCCTTAATTCCAAAGATATAATTGACAATGATAATAAAAATTAAAAAAAAACAAAAATAAATCCTTACTGTTTGTTCAGTGAACAGAGTATTGTGTTTACAAACTAGAACCGGAATGCGTAGGCATTTAAAATTTATTGGGTTTGTGTGCAATTCCCATAAATGGTGCAAATATGAAAACTCTTCAAACAATCGAATTGGGAAAATTTTCCTTCCAAAAATTTATTTAATCGATAATTCCACCAATGGAAATTTAATGAAGGAATTTGATTTTTTACAGAAAAGCTTTCTTTCCCACCATAATGACGGCTGGGATAAAATTTTCATTACAAAGAAATTAATCTCTGAAATTATGAGTGACTTGAAATTAATCATGATTTCTTAAAATCATTAAAAAAGCTTTAATTTAATTTTTAGAAAATGTAATTAAATTTTACAATTAATCCTTTCAGATGTACAATGCCCAATGAAAATTAACCCGAAAATCAGAAAATATAAGAAACTGAAAATAAAATAGGCAAATAGTTGTTTAATCAAAGAACTTCATGAATATGTTTTAGGAGTATCTAAAATGAAGGGTAAGTTGAAGTCAAAGTTACACAGAATAATATGCGAATATATTTAAAATTATTAATTTCTTTTTAAGTTTACATATTACATCAATTATATTTATCTTATATGAATAAACAAAGATGGACGACGATAAAAACTTTATTTAAATTATTATACAAAACTTTTTTGCTTTAACAATGTTGAAACTTCAAAAGTTGGACCCGCCTCAAAAGTAATATTTTCCCTCAAAAGGATGATTTTTTTAGCAAAAAAAGTTACACATTAAATATTTATTTCATATGTTATATAGCAAAAAATATAAAATAAAAAGGAAACTAAAATTTAACAGACCTTAAATAGTAAAATCTTTCCTCCTTGATTTCATATTAACAAAATTGATAATAATATTTCTCATTTCCATTTCTACAGCCGCTTTTGCCTCTATAAAAAGTATTGCAAGATCCCTTAAAATGTAATTTTTTATTTTTTTTATTTTTGAAAAGATATTTCAGCTGACACAGCTGCAACAGGTAGTATGAAAAACTATAGCAATGTTGTTATCAACCCAAGGATGCTTGCAGCTATAGTTGACAATTTTACTATTAAAGGTCAGCGAATTCACGTATAGATGATATTTTTGATATTTCACCGTTATCGTTACCATAACTCAGTGGTACACAAACTTTTTACCTCCCGGCACAAAATAGAAAAAAAAGTCAAGGCACAAATAGAAAGAATGTATCTTTTATATAGAATTTTTTTAATAAAATGAAATTACATGTATATATTTTATTTAATGGGATGAGTGCGCTTGTTTTTTGTCGCAAATAAATTTTATACGTGGTTCGATTTTTGTTAAAACTAAAAAAAATATTTTCGTACTAAATATTTTCGCATTAGCGGCACATTTTAAATTCTTTTACGGCACACTAATATGCCGCGGCACATAGTTTGCGTACCACTGCCATAACTATTTGAAGCGGAAATTCTTTTGATATGTTTTCACTATATTTTCTTTGAATGGGTTTTGCAGAATATATGATATCACGCTCATTCATTAGCATTAATTTATTTGGATAAATGCAAGGAAATAATTGTTTTTTACTGAATCAAACATGTTTCTATACTGTTTTAAATTTTTGCTGGGATTTTCTAGAGATGCTGAAGCGGTCATAAGATCTAAACTTTTGGTTAGCAGCAATTTTGAAGGCGTATTTATCTTATTCAGTATTTTTGACAAAACCATGCATAAAAACTAAATCCGAAAATGCTCATATTTTTTGTATGCTTTTTTGTGTTCTTCACGTGTTTTAATTGTTGATGATATCTCGAATAGAGCTTTCATTAACGAATTTTAACAGTCAAAGGAGAACTATATTGTTCTTCCCAGCGTGTAGGACTTAACTTTTTTAATATTATTTGTGATTTTTCTGTAAATTTGGATAGTAGATTACACCTGTTTATACTATTTCCAAAAGGAACTATTAATATCAGTAGCAAGAGAAGTGCTTAAATATGTTGAAAGGAAATGTATGACTTCATTTTGAATTTGACGGCTTGAATATTTTATATATTCATTTGGCATACTCAAAACTTGTTTCATTACATCATCATAAAGAAAAAATGAACTTGGATTAAAAAGTTATCATTATATTCATTGCCAAATGATTCACGATGGCCATGAGAAGTCAAAGAATATTAACGAAGTGATAATGTTATATTTACTATCCACTCTAAGACTTGCAATTAAGAAACTGAGTACCATAAAACAGCCGTTCTTCACGCACAAAATCGTAAAGCAATTTCCGAGCATAGAATGGAACCTGTAGAGTTGGCATTGGACTCCGGTCTAAAA
This sequence comes from Schmidtea polychroa, assembly GCA_959609185.1. NCBI lineage: Eukaryota > Metazoa > Platyhelminthes > Tricladida > Dugesiidae > Schmidtea > Schmidtea polychroa. The sequence continues at coordinate 74,607 of CAUHTR010007891.1, forward strand.
AAACAAATAATAGAAAATCGGAGTAGATTAACTCCAATAATAGAGACTATACTTTTTTGCGGTCGTCAAGGTTTGCCTTTAAGAGGACATAGAGACTCTGGCACTTTAACACTTGATAATCCAGAGGAAAATGATGGAAATTTTCGAGCACTTTTACGTTTTAGAGTCCATTGTGGAGATGAAATACTTAAAAATCATCTAGAGGTCTCAGGAAAAAATGCAACTATTTTAACACCCCAAAGCGCTAAGCCGGGCTAAAAAATTGTATAGACCAAATGGAATCTGAATCAACAGCAACGCGACTAAAACAAATATGTCCCACACGATGGATTCAACGCCACGAGTCCGTCCTAGTATTTATGGAGCTTCAAAAAGCTGCAATTTCTGCAATGGAAATTATTTCTGAATGGGATGACAAAACAACTTCTTCTTCTGCAATTCAGCTTCTATCTGTTATTAGGAGTACAGAATTTCAAGTATCGCTTCATGTTCTTGCCAAGGTTTTTGTTATAACCCTACCGCTAGGTCGATTACTACAAACAATAAATCTTGATCTGGCCACTGCAATGGAACTGGCAGAAAATGCTGAAGAGGTGCTATATGAAACACGACGCGAAATTGAAAAGCAATTTAATACCATTTTCAGTGACGTCAAGAAAATATGTGACGAACTTAATGTAGAAATACGAATTCCTCGTCTAACCGGAAGACAAGTTCATCGCTGCAACATTGTAGTTGAAATTCCTGAAGAGTATTATATTATTGCCATCTTCATTCCTTTTGTGGATTCTATAAAGATGCAAATTCACGATCGGTTTCTGAAACTTAAAAATATATTGCAAAGTTTTATGTGTCTTTTACCAAATGAACAAAACTTTTCATCAGAGCACGAAAATTCTGCAAAAATCCTTTTAGAAAAATATAATAGTATTACAAACTGTAGCATAGTTGAGGGCATTGGTGAGCTGAAGCTATGGTGGCGCCATGTTTTAAATTCTTCGAATACACCAAAAAATGCTCATAATGCATTTTTAGCATGCGACGATTCAATTTTCCCAACTGTTCGAAAATTACTTAAAATATTTGCTACAATACCAGTTAAAACATCAAGCAGTGAACGATCTTTTTCAACATTGAGACGACTTAAAACGTATTAACGCAACACAATGAGTGAAGATAGGTTAAATGGATTAGCGTTACTTAATATTCATCGTAATGTCGCGATTTCTTCAGATGCAGTTCTAGATGAACTAGCAAAAAGTTCACGTAAATTAGAAATTCGCTTGGATTAGGTAATTATAAATAGAAAAATCTTTGAACTTCAGTCTTAATTTATATCGCTTTTTATTTTTTTCAGAAAATAGTCCTTTTGCTGAATATGCAATTTTTATTCTATTTTATAAGAAAGCAATACATAATTTTTAATATATGTATTGAGTTTTCTTATACAAAGATATTCATCATATGTATAATTTTCTATTAATTTTTCTTGCTTAATTTTTTATTAATTTTTTATTAATTTTTCTTATATAATTTTTAATATGTATATAGTATATTACTTTTTTTCTAATAAAACATTTCTATTAATTTTTCTTATAATGTATAATTATTATTCATATTTCTTAATAAATTTTTATTTAGTTTTCTTTACAATTTTCTATAAAAAAGTTGAGAGAAAAATATACCTATAGGTAATTGTTTTTATATTGAAATAAAGTGAAATATAATTTGAATATAATTTGGTAAATAGTGCTAGCTATTACGTGAAAAAATAAAAATACATATACAAAATATGTTTTCTGAACCCCCTCCCCCCATGGATTCATTCTGCGTACGCGCCTGGTATAGAGTAATAGTATAAGTACGCATAGAAGCATAAGTAGAAGTGTTCTTGACCAATCCAGCATGACTTTATAGGCCCATTTTTTATTTTTTTCGATAAAACAAACAGTAATATTGCTATAATTTTTCATTTATTATTAATACTTTTGTTGGGCTGAAATAAAAAGCGAAATCACCTAAGAAAATCAGAGGAAAAACACTAAGAAACAATTCAAAGATTATAAATAAATTAGAAAAATAAATTAAAAATTAGAAAAACAAATTAAGAAACACAGTAAATAGGTAATAATAAATTAAACATAGAGAATGAAAACAAAAAAATAAAAAGTAAAAAACCAAGATAGGAAAAACGACAAAAATAGGAAAAATAACATAAAAATCAAATAATTAATAAGAAAATAAATAAAAAATAAAGAAAAAATAAAGAAACAATAGGAAAATTAACGAAAAACAGAGAAATTAAATTAAATTAAATAATTAAAAAGCGCCTCAATTCTGATTGGTCCGCACACATTTACAATTAAGTATATAATGGAGACACTGAAATAAAATTTTCAGTGTTAACCCAGAACAATATTAAGGTAAATTTTTGCATACATTCAATCAGTGTTAACCCAGAACAATATTAAGGCATTTCTAGCATTCAAGGACTTAATCAGCGACCATTAAGAATTAATTCCAAACCAATTCATTTCGACAACAGATCACACGAGGACTCAAAGATTTGAAAGATTTTTCGAGAAGCAACATTTTGCAGTTATAGAAAGTAAATTTTTATCTTGGAGTATTATATTTAACATGAATGATTTATTCTAAATTAAATGTTTTATGAAAATCGTCTTTTCTTTGCTCACCACTATTTAATTATCAAGTTAACATAACCTTTTAGTAAATACTTTTTAAATGATCAATATATAATTGGAATATTAATTTTTATAAATGCAAGGAAATTTAGCAGCGTAGCAAAGCGTGTTTTAATGATTTTGTATGTATTCCACGACACTGAGGTTCAGCTGGCCACAGCTCGAGGGACACCAGTTGTTCCTCTTGCCAGAAGGTCGGATGATTCTTCAACATCGTAGTGGCTGGGATCATCTCATTGTGGGGGTTTCCCCACTGATCTGTCGCCACAGGAGACGAAAGATAAAGACTCGTACAGAAAGAAGGTAGTCACTACATCTGAAATGCGTACAATTATCAAGAATACTACTTATGTGAATGAGCTATCGCAATGACTAAGGGAGCCGAAAATCGCCCGTCAAACAACTCTCGTTCTATCATTCTTCTGGAAAACTGTCATACTTGAAACATCACGCTTCATCACTACAGATCGTCCGAGAACTACTTCCAGTATTAGTTTATTTATCTCAACAAACTGTGATCCAAACTATCACGAACTTTTTTCATAAGATCTTAGCGTCGTTTGGGAATTTTATGCAAAGCGATAGTATTTTACTCCCACCGAAAACCTGTTTTTATGAATTAGTCTGATAGAATAAAAATAGTAATTCGAATTTCATCGTTTCGAACCATGTTGAATCTATCATAAGGGGTACCACCTAGGTTTTTCGACAGATCATGCGACAGAGGATACCCCTGGATCGAGACAGCTAACAAAAATCCAATTTTCTGCATGGATAGATCTACCTCGCCCAAGCCAACCTAATTGTCGACAGCTGATTTGCACTTTTAACTGGTGAATGTATCACGAGTATTCGAACAATTTTTCAGGCGACGTGAACGCCATAAGGACTAATACACCCACAGTTTTTTGTTGAAATCAACCGTTTGATCGTCATTGCTACACAAATGCGCACGGGTAGAAATCAACACATGAGTAGTTTTCCGATAATGATTATGCATGGTTTGTCGCATGTGCCAAAATCGATCACAGCAAATGAAACCACAGGGCCAGTACGTTCGGCGAATAGAGTAAAGCATTAAAATGATAACCCGGAGGATCTAATCGTATCCGAACTGCGGTGCAGTCACACAAAAAATTTAAACCACTCACACGATAACGCGGTACTTATCACCAGGTGGTCTTATCTCTGTTCTTAAATTATATAGTATTTTCAGATGATTCAATATGTAGCATTTATTAATGGTGTAGCCTGGGTATAGATGAAGACTTGATTTCCCTTCAAAATTCAATTGTTTTACAGTTTCATATCTCAAACTCCATAAGCCAAATGATCTGATTAACTGCTCTTTCTGGTGAAAACCAACTCCTTCATCACTGATCCGAATTAATTCTTCTTTAATGGTAAAAGGTGTTCTAGAGTAATTAAAGATTTTAAGTAAGGCGCCAGGGGAAAATTAGTTCGCAAGAATGGAATGTAGGTATTTTAGCGTCTTAACATAAAAACATATCATTTTCGGCGATTGTTTATCGCGCCAGACAGTAACAGGATAATTAAATGTACAAATAAACTAATAAGATTAAAATTTAACAGCCACGGTCTAGAACTGTCAAAACTCCGAGATTTCTTCGGCGTATGTGTGGTAAACGAGATTGATTGTTTCTTTTATTTTGTTCTAAAGTCTACTGTTATACCGCGAAGTATGGTTGTGCATGATGATTACTATGTTGACCAATAGTGGAAGCACGATTTTAATATATACATTCGATTCATTTAGATATGTCCGAAACCCCAACAACCGCAACCATCTTACGGCCATGTTTTTCCTGTGCCGATAAAAACCTCCTGATTAAGACTCTCCAGGCACAAAATGGTCTTCTTAAAAAGAAATCTGATCATCTAGAAGGGACCTATTTCTCCCCCGCCTAAATGAAGGAGGTGAGAATGAGATTAACTCGAGCGGAAAGGTGCCGAGACTAGCTGATCGAGGAAAGTCGCGCATTACGAGCGTTGATCAAGGAGCAATCGGAGGCGCTGCACAAAGTCTATGTGCAGGCGTCAATCACAAAGAAAATCGTAGACATCCCCATCGCAGAGGAGGATAATGTGTTCCCACATCATCATTTCCAACTGATGACTCTGGCTAAGTCCACAAATCAGGCAAGTGTTAGCAGTTCGGATGCCCCACGACCAATGATCTCTTCTGACGTTGTGTTTACAGGCATCAGTCAAGCGGCTCCAAAGGCAACTGGCAGTAGTGTATATCCCTAACGACCACAAGCCTCCCAACTGTTTTCATGTTTTATACCTATTTTTTTCCCGTTTTATACCTATTTTTCCCCCATAAACGTAAAAAAAACACTTAAAACCTTAAAAACCTATATCTTTTAATTTCTTTATTCCGAAGACATTTTGCTTTCAAAATAAAAACTTAAAAAAAACAACAAAAATATTAAAAAAACAACAAAAATATTAATAAAACGGGGAAAAAAATACTGATAAAACTATGAAAAACGTTTGTCGGCTTGCGGTCGTTAGGGATATAAACACACTACTTGAGGATGTCAACTAGCAAGTTGCTATTTGACTAATTTATGAAAATAGTAAAACTGCTCTGAGAGGACAGTGGTATTTTTTTTTTTTTTTTTTTTTTCACTGTCCTCTCAACAGTTTTTTTTTGATCCGGATCATTTTTTTTTTTTTTTTTCAACCTCTTTCGTTTATCAAATCTCTTCCAATATACAAGCTGGCCAGACTTATATATCAGAATCAATTCGATAATAGCAGCACACCTTATTATTCGCTTCTCGCTCACGAAGTCGATTTCATCGGCGTTTTAAGTGTGCTGCTCGAAAGTACAAATGAATTCGAAAGCGAATCCGAAAGAGGTCCGAAAACAACCAAGAAATAAATGTGCACATTATAGAATCGATCCGGGGGTGTTCGAAAGACTGGTGGCGATAATTACCGGTTCGCCACCATCACCCGTTTCAATATTTTTTTTTTCATATTTATGTTTAAAAATTAATTAATTAATAAATAAATAAATAAAATAAACAAGATTTATTTCCTAAGATACCCACACCATTTTTCAATATTATTTTCAAATTTTTAATATTATTTTATGTTGAAAAAAAAACTAACCTCAGACGTGATTTGAACCGCTAGCATTTGAACCACAATGCCAGTCTATTCCCACTGCGCTATCGGAGTTCGGTTTTTTGTCATTTTTTAAATTTTTAATTAATAAAAAAATAAAATAAAATAAATAAGATAAAATAAAAATAAATAAAATAAAATATAAATCTAAGATACCCACACCATTTTCAATATTATTTTCAAATTTTTAATATTATTTTATGTTAAAAAAAAACTAACCGTAGTTAGGATTTGAACCACTATCCATTTGAACCACAATGCCAGTCTATTCCCACTGCGCTATCGGAGTTCGGATTTTTGTCATTTTTTAAAATTTTATTATAAAAATGAATAATATAAATCTTAAAATTCAAGAAAAAAATAAATTAAATCTTGATTATAATAAAGAATTTACTCATGAAATAAAAAAAATCGATATTTTAAAAATCTCTCCAACTTCAGGATCTATTGCAAACTTAAATCGTAGGGGTGATATAGTTTTTCAATCTCTTCAAACATCAAACCCAATAGATATTTGTAATGCCAAATTATATTATAAAATTGAATTAGAAATTGAAGCAAACAAAGATATAACCCTAGAAAACAATTTCTTTCCAAATTTATTCTCCAACATGAGATTAAAACTAGGATCATCAGAAATTGAAACTGTTTTGCATCCAGGAGTATATTCTACAATGTTAAATTTTATTTTAACTGGTTGTGATTATAAAAATGAATATGGTGAATTAACAGGTTGGATTTTTGATGTTAATAAAGGAGATTTAGATAAAGATGGTTTAGATATAAATTATGCTTACTATAAAAGAGCTGAACTTTATAAGTTGAAAAAATTTGAAGGTTATTTTGAATTAAAACACTTATTTGGATTCCTTCAAAATTATAACCGTGTACTTCATAATGTTTTTATAGAACTCATCTGTAATAGAGTAGAAGGTGATAAAAGATTGTTCTATGGAGCTGCAGACACAACAGCTAAATTAAAATTATCAACACTTGAATTGCATATACCTGAATGGACATTAAATCCACATTCTGAAATCAAACTCCTTGAAAGATTAAATTCCAACAAGTCTATAAATGTAAATTATTTAAATAGAATCTGTAGTGAATTTAGTATGACAGAGGGTTCAACATATTCTATAAAGGTGGCAAATTTAGCATACCGACCAAGATATATCTTGATTGGATTCAAAGAAGTAGATTCATCATTCCAAAAAAATAACAATCTATTTATTCAAAAGATTGGAAATGATAATTTAAAAACAATCCAAATTCAATTAAATAGTTCTTATTATCCAATAAATAGAATGGAATTTAATATTGAAAATAATGAAAACATATTCCCATATCTAAATTATATTGAAACATGTTATGATTTCAAAGTTGAACCGCAATTAAGTTTAGAAGATTTCAAAAATTTATATTCTATATTTTGTATAAATGTTTCAGACCAAGATGATCGCCTAGCCATAAATAATGTTGATGTTACACTTCATGTAACAAAGGATTCTAATTTTAAAGCTAAAGTATATACATTAATATTAGAAGAAAAGAAAATAGAAATGAAATTATATGGTGGAAAGATTTCAATTATTGAAAATGTTAGGGGAGATTCTTGATATAATCCCTGATATTTTAACATTTTAAAATGTCTTTAAATAAACCCTATTGGAGATGTGAAAGTTGTAATTGTCAAGTTACAAGACATCATAAAGCAAGTCATTTAAAAACTAAAAAACATATAGGAGTCGATATTACACGAGCAGGAGGTGACATGCAATCTTCAAAAACAACATCTTCAATATTAAAACCTTTTACTACAGAAAAATATCCAGGTGAAAGACATTTATTTAAACACAACTATACTGGACCAGGAACAAGATTAGATATTAGATTAGATGAAAATAATAATCCTAAACAAGGAGAAGAACCAATAAATAGAATTGATCAAGCAGCTTTAAAACATGATATTGCTTACAACTCAGAAGATCTTAGAGATAGACATGTTGCAGATGTGAATTTAATACATGATTTAAATAGTATCCAAAATCCATCAACCCAAGAAAAGATTCAAAGAGCTCTAGTTAAATTAGCAATGAAAGGTAAGATTTTCATAGGCTTAGGACACAGTCCGATCACCATGGGCGCAGGACTTCCTAGAATAGCAAAAGATGTGGCTAATAAAAAGATTATTGAACAAGCAGAGAGTGAAAGATCCCTCGAGAATATATCCAACACTAGTTTACAAACCCCAACACAATCACAAATAAAATATGCTAATGAATTACACCATGAATTTAGAAAAAATAAAAAATATTTAAAAGTTCAAGTACATGAAAAAGATCAAACATGGTCTGCAGATTTAGTTTTTATGCCAACCAAATCATCAGACCCTGAAAAATATAAAATAATTTTAACAGTAATAGATTTATATACAAGATTTGCCTTTGCAAGGTGTTTAGAAAATAAAACAGGATATTCTATTACAGAAGCATTTGAAAATATATTTGAACAACATCAAAAAAATTCCAAAATATTTATGGTGTGATAAAGGAACAGAATTTTATAACAAAGTTTTTACAAAGTTTTTAAATGAAAATGATATTAAATTATATTCAACAGAAAACGAAGGAAAAGCAGTCGTAGTTGAAAGATTAAATAGAACATTAAAAAATAAAATGTGGAAATATTTTACTGCTATTGGAAAACAAAAATGGAACAATGAATTGTTACAAAAGATTGTAAATGAATATAATAATGATGTACATAGTTCTATAAAATTAACACCTTTAAATGCTTCCATGAAGCCTGAAACCATTAAAGTGGTAAATATTGAAAATGATGTTATTGTTGATACAACCCCTATAAAACCAAAATTTAAAATTGGTGACCGAGTAAGAATATTTAAATATAAAAATAAATTTGAAAAAGGATTCACAGCAAAATGGACAAATGAAATTTTTATTATAAATAAAATACATTATACAACTCCAATAACATATGGTATCATCGATTTAAATAATGAAAAAATATTAGGTAGATTTTATAATAATGAACTACAGAAAACAGATTTCTGAACTATAGAAAACAAGTTAAAACAAACTTTTCCATATTTCAGCTTCTTCTCTATCCAAATAAATATAATTATATTTTTCTTTCCAATGATTATCAACAAACATATCAAACATATTCTTATCAGGTTCAACATTTGAAAATAAATCATTATAAATCATATTCTTATCACGCTTGTCTAATTTAAAAAATATAAAACAATTAGAATTATTTCTTATAGAGTTTTTATCTAAAGCATAATATGTTTGAGATATATAAATAACATTACAATTATTATGTCGACCTCGTGTAAAGTAACTCTTTTGAATCTCTTGATTTTTCATATTAACAACATCATCAAATATAACTAGATTCTTTTTATCTTTAGGAAGTAAATCACAATGTAAAACATCTTCAGGTTTATTAGAGAATAAAACTTGAATTGCCTCCTGCCCTTCTTCACAAATATAATCATTTTTATTACTAATATCTGATTCTAAAATCTTTTCCTTGTACCAATCAACCATATCACAAGGATGAAAAACCTCTTCGGGATATGTATGTTGATTTTTAAAAATATCAATTATAGCTTTTTTAGTTAATTTATTTTCAAATCCACATTTCAAAAGTTGTAATTCCGGTTGGTTAATGGTTGTAGAATAAAAGATTAAATTATTATAATCCAAAAAACCATCTTCAAGTAACATTCTCAAAACAAGTACATTCTTTCCACATCCAGAAGAACCAACAATTAATAATCTAAAATTATCAGGAAATACTTTATTATTAAATTTACTCTTATGTCTATTTAAAATTGGTTTCCAAATATCCATTTTGTTTATTATAAAATGACAACTGAAGAATCTTTGCAAGAATTAATAAATTCAAATAAAAATAAATCAGTAGTAATTGATGGTAAAAAATATTTTATTGGAAAACATGTAAAAGAACAAGTTAGAGCGAAGCTCCACGAAGCTAAAGAAGGTGGCATTCTTTCATTAGCTGCTTTAATACCTGCAATCATTGCTGCTTTATCAGGTGCTGCTGGAATAGCTGGAGGAATTGCAACTACAGTTCAAAAAGCTAAAGAATCTCAAAAGACAGACCTAGAAAAAGAAAAACTACAAACTGAAATCGATTCAATGAAGAAGGTAGGGCAAGCTAAAGGGGGAGTGTCCGTTGGAAAGGGTCTCTATCTTAATCCATATGAGGGGAGTCGGCAAAAGTCTCAGGGGAAAGGGTCCGTTGGAAAAGGTCTCTATCTTGATCCTTATAAAGGTAGAGGTTTAAATGATTTTTTAAAAAATCAAATTTCTACATCTGAATCTTTATCTTCAAAAGATAAAGAAGATTTAAAAAAAATATGTAAATCTTTAAAGAATGGATGCCTTTGTAAAACTAAAAATGGTAACTTGAAGCCCTTCGAACTATGATACCATTTTTGATACCATTAAAATGGTATATGAAGAAAGATTAGCACTTTTAAAAAAATTACAATCAGAACAAGATAAATATAATAAAAAAGATACAACTCAACATGCTGAATCTATAATATTAAATGAGGTAATAACACAACAACAGGGGCCAACAATTAAAGCTATAAAAGAGTTGGAAGATTTCAATGAGCAAGCAAAATTTAAAGAGTTAGAAGATAAAAAACAAAAAATAAAAGAACTAGAGTGGCAGGATAAAGAAAAAGAATCCAGTGAAAACCATCCTGAAAGAAATCAAAGAAAACGCAGAAGAATTTCTAATGTGGAAGAAGAAGAAATGTTTTTAAAAACAAAACCTCTTAAAGTTGATCCTAAAATTAGAGATGATTTACCTCCTTCAATTAGACCCACATTTAATACTAATACTGAAGGATATCAAATAATAACAATTAATAAACAAAACTTTACTTTATATTCAAATTCAGAAAATAAATCACGTATTCATTCACAAAATGTTTATAATAATGAATATTTAGACTTTGAATTTACAGATGATTTTTATAGATTACTTTGTGGATATTCTTCAGATGATGTTGAAGAAATTAAAAAATATTTAAATTTAATAAGATTAATAAGAGCTAGTTCTAAAGCAAAATATATTCAAGATTTAAAGAATTATTTAAATAAAAATGAAAAGGGTTATGTTGTTACAGAGGGAGAGGGATTGGATCCCATCAATCTTTTTATTGAATTAAGAAAACTATTAGCTGCAAGGAAAGCAGGACATAATAATTTAGATTCTGATATTTTAAAGATTTCTAAAGATTTGTTAAAACAAGGAATAATTTCAAAAGATAAATTTAATAAGTATACGAAGTTATAAAATATGAAGTTATAAAATACAAAATGACTTGTCCTTCAATATTAGATTTTTTAAAAACATTTGGAATAAATGCAAAAACAAATTTTGATTTAAAAGATTATGCAAATTATTTAAATTTAAAAATTAAAATATTAATGAATGATGAATTATCAAGTCTGGAGAGTCCCCTGAATATAATAATCAATTATCAAAATTCAAATGAAAAAGGATCTCATTGGGTTTGTATATATAAGAAATCTATCTACTTTGATTCTTTTGGGATTAAACCTACTAAAGAAGTTGAAGATTATCTCTTGAGGGGTTCTCCGATTGATTCCCCAAATGGTTATACTTTTAACTCTTTACAAGTTCAACCTTTGAATACTAAAATATGTGGTATTTTAAGTTTATATGTTTTGTATAGATTGAATAAGGGAGAGGGAAAGGGGCATACGCAGGATTTTGAATCTATAATTCAAGAAATTTATAATGATCTAGAATCTCTACTATAAGGATTTTTACTATAAGGATTTTTACTATAAGGATTTTTACTATAAGGATTTTTACTATAAGGATTTTTACTATATGAATTTACTACTAAAGAAATGGAGCTTCACAAACCCTCCGGAAGATAATTTAAAAAAAATGGTAAACATAATGTCAGATAAATATTCAAGAACTTTATCTATAAATTCAAAAGAATCAGACTTTACTATAAACTTTCAAGATTCAATTAAATTAGATCAAAATTTAAATTATGAATTGGGGCTATTATGGTTTTGTGCTTATAATACTATTTTTAATATAACTAAAGATAATAATAAATTTACTATTCAAACTCGTGATGGGCATAAACCAGAAATTATAACAATAGAACCTGGGGCATATGAGATAAAAGATTTAAATGATATACTTTCTAAAAAAACAAATGAAGGTATTAAAATTAAAATGGATATACCAACTTCAAAATGTGTAATGACTTTGAAGAATATAAAAATTAGTTTTTTAGATAATTGTTTCTTTCACACAGTTTTAGGATTTAAACCTATGGATATAACAATAAAAGAAGATAAAATAATAACATCAGAAAATATTATAAAAATAATAAATACAAACACAATAAATATTCATTGCGATTGTATAACTGGTTCTTATAATAATGGTAAACAAACAAATGTTTTATATTCCTTTCCCTCAAACAAAGTTCCTATGGGATATAAAATAGTTGAAAGAATGAATCCTCCAAATTATTTACCTTTATGTAGAAAATATATAATGGATATTAATTTTAAAATTCTTAATCAAGAAGGAGAATTGATTGATTTTAATGGAGAAGAGATTTCAATGTATTTACATTTGAAACAGGTTTGAAGATTCATTTTAAATTATTAATAAATGAGTTCTTATATTCCATGTAATAGAGGTGGTGGAACAATAAAAACAGGGTTTAATACAGAAGAAATATTAACTTTAACAGAAAATAAATATATTAATGAAAGAGGTGATTCAATGAAGGGTGATTTAATTTTAAATGGACACAAGATAAAAGAATTATCTTTTCCAACTGATGAAGCTGATGCAGTTAATAAGAAATATGTAGATGGTGTTAAAAAATATACTGATTTAACAACAACAAGAATTGAAAGTTCATTAACAACAAAAATTGATTCAATGGAATCAAAGCTTAATAATATCGAACAACGATTTAATGATAAATTTGACAAGTTACAAAGTCTGTTAACTGAACAAGTTGTAAAGTTAAATACTAGCATATTAAATTCTAAAGATAAACAAATTATGAATACTAAATTTAATACAATATATAATATAATAAATGAGATGATTACATCATTTAATAAAAGAATTTCAAATTTAGAGTCTCATGAAACACACATTAACACCACACATAGTATTAGAAAAAGAGCTGCTGAATTAGAACAGAATAAAACATTATTACCCCATACATATAAACATTTTATAGAACCAAGTTTAATAACAACAAACAGTAAAGAATGGGGTGTTTTTATGGTTGTAAAGATTATTGATCCTTATTTCTTTTTGTTTGATGATGATAATGAAAGAATGAAATGGTTTGTGAAATGTGATTATAATAGTAAGCTTGAAAAGGGTGATGTTATAATGACTAGTTATGATTTACCACACGGAGATTGGTATGTTAATACTCATTCACATGGACTACATAAAGTTAAAAGTAAGAATATTATTTTTAAAAGCACACTTGTACAATATATAGATTTAATATTTTATGAAAAAAAGGTTGATGTTGATGAAGTTCGTAAAGCATTGAGAGAATTGTATAAAGATATCCTCTCAACAAGAGTTTCTTTTGATATCCGAGTATTGGTACCAGATGGTGCTCAGAAGAATAAAGTCTTATTTTTTTAATTATTAAAATGGACAAAGTCCAAAAGATGGAAGAAGTAAGAGAAGAAAAAATTTATCCAGAATTGAGATCATCAGGATATTATTCCGAAGGTCACAAAGGTTCCAAGGCCTCGGTTCCCACAGAACTTGAAATTATGAGAGTAAAAAAATTTAAATCAGAAACCTTACATTTACAAGATTTATTAAAGCATTATAAAATGGTTAAAAATAGATGGAATAAAGGGAATACAGTTTTAAAAATTATAGGTTATTCTTTAGGATTTACATCTGCAATATTAACAGTTATTTTACCTATAACTTTACCAGTTTTAACAATAGCACCTGTAATACTTGGAAGTATTTCTGTAGCTGATGGTTTCTTGACTGAAATAGTTTCATTATCTTATACTTCTAAAAAGAAAAGTTTATATCGTGAAGTTTGTTTATCAATAGAATTAGGAATCTCTAAATTATTTTTATTTCAATTAAAAGCTTTGGAAGATGGAATCCTAACAGACGAAGAAATAATGAAATCAAATCAAATAATACAAGATATTAAAAATGAGGTTATAAGATTAAAAAGTGCTAATGTTATAAGTAATGAATATTCTAAAAAAATTAAACGAGAGAAGTGGCTAAAGAATCATACATAAAAAAATTTATTGCCCTTCAAAAGGTTGATGTTGTCACTCTTAAATTAATTGTTGACATTTTTAAAAGAAAAAAATCATTTGATAGAATCTGATGTTAACTTTTCGAAATTAGTTTTTAGAACCTCTTTATGATCTTTAAATTCTTTATCACTTAGACCTTTTATATATTCAGGATCAGTATTAAAATATTTAAGTTCTAAACATATAGGATTAAAAACTTGAGAATATAAAGGTTTCTCAATTCTCTCAGGATAAATGATTTCAACATTATAAATATCAAGATCAGTAAGATTTAAATCATAGACTTTATTTATTTTATCAAGACTTTTTATTATAGGGATTAAATCATTTCCTATAGGTAGTGTTGTCTTTAAATCACTTAGGATGAATCTTTTGTCATCATAATTTGATAATGATACTTTTTGGGATTCTATCAAGTAGATATCATGCTTTTCACTTTTAAGTTGATGTACTTCATCAATTTTATCTTTATGACCTGGATTCAATGTGTCTTTATAATCTTGATGAGAAAGTTTCCTGGCTACACATCTCTGAATTCCTTTACATCTGTTATCCTTTACAGGTTTCTCTTCATGTCCCTCTGGTCCATCAGGGAATATAGGATATCTATGTGTAATGCTTTCTTCTGTATCTGGGGTTTTAAATATAAATGTATGCTCTTCAAATTTAGGTTTTGTAAATGTTTCGTATGAATATTGTTTAGCACGAATAAATATTCCATTTTCTATAGGAGTAAAAGGTTTTTCATCTTTAAACGAAAATAATTCTCCAGATGAATTTATTAAATTTGAAAGTATAGGATTCTCGGAGATGTCACTTTCTAAATCCTCAGTTCTTATTGTTAAAAACATTGAATCTGTATCCATTGCATGCATTGCTATATTAGGACCATATATGGGTTCTAAGATGTTATAATATGTTTCATACATTTGTAATTTTGAAAGTTCTAAAATTGCAAAGCCTATAAATATTGGTTTATTATATGTTTTCTCAAAATTCTGTAGTTCTATTGCAGTAAGACTTTCAGAAAATACTTGTGCGTTTTTAAATGTAGGCTTTCCTAGCATACGATTATAACGGGCTATATCTTTTTCACTATTTGTCAAGAGTTCAATATTAGTATACTTGTCCACATTCTCCATTGTCTTGCCAAAGACTGAATTGTTTAAAAGTTTATAATTATTGTCTTTTAAAAGGTTACCTTCTCTTTTTGCAATGTTTCTACAACGGATGTTCTCCTCGATGAAAGTCTTCATGAATGCTGCTTGTTTAAATCTTATAACAGTATGAACTTTTTTTAATATCATTCCTTGTGAAAGATAAAACTGTAGGAGTCTATAGTGACAAAGATAATAAGTTCGATCTGTTTGATCACAAAGAAGTTTCATTGTTGGAGGTTTATCTTGTGAGATTTGCCAGGATGCAAGTTCTTGGACATTAATCTTTCTTCTTATAGGAGCTAAAGGGAAATGTCTTGTTCCTGATTTTATATCCTCAGGATAGTCGAGGTCACATTCTACAAAGTATCCTATTGGAGAATCTTTAGGAGTTGAACGTATTTCATTAATAAGGTCCTCTGGAATAAGGTCTTCTTCTTCTTCTGAGGGGGATCCAATCTCTGAGGAGTATATCTCACGAAAGTCACTCATTGGTAAAAACTGAATCATAATTCCTGAATATAAAGCTGTTGCATCTATATAAAGTATAAATAGAGGATTGTTCATTCCTTCTAATACTTCTTTTAGTTCCTCATCATTAAGTTTCATGTATGCCCCAGGGTGTTTAGAAAGCATTCGACTATTAGTTATTGCATTTCTAGCTTTTATTTCTCTATTCCCCATTACTGAGGGTACTCCTCCTCTAATGTTTGTTTTAATTAAATTAAACATGTCTTGGTCGGTTAAAAGATCTATAATTTTATCAGATTCTGGAAGATCTGAAGTCCAAATGGTATATAACATAGTATCCCAAGCTAAAGAAGGAGCTGTTATATAATTATAAGGTTTTAGGACAAAAGACTTTGTAAATTCTTCAAAGCAATCTGCTAGAATGTAAACATCTAGGGACAAGTACATACTTGTATAATCTCCTAAAGTTGTGCAGTCAAACAGGTGAAACATTTTCTGAGCTCGGGAATATTCTTGATCTGTAATCCCAGATTTTGAAAGTAGTGAATAAAAGTGCTCTTTACTTGGAAGACATGTTTCCTTATATCTCTCAAATGAATCAACGTAGTCATAGGGGTATATTCCTTTCGCTAGGCATGTAGGATATTCTTCTGCTGGTATATTATTTTTTTCCAAGAACTCTCGAGTGATTTTAAAATCTTCTGGCTTCAATGTTTTTGCTATGCCATCTAAAGACATTTGTAGGAAGTTTAAGGAATCTATAAATTTTAATTTTCCATATTCAAGTGATTTATATTTTTCTTTTGTTAAGCCAATAACCTTGAAAGAGTTTTTGGCATTTGCTGCTAGATGCTTTATAAATAGATGTACGTCATAACCAAAAAGATTATGAAATATAACTGGTACAAATTTAGGAGTATGGCAATTAAGATTGCAATCTCTATGGGCTGCTCCTCGATAATTATTTTCACTTTTTAAATGATCGTGATCTATAACTTTCTCATTAGTTGGGATCTCTTGTTTACACATCCAGCAGTTGAAAGTATTTTTATATTCTTCTAATTGTTGATCTGAAATATTTTGAGGATACTTTGTTTTTAATGCTTCAAATATTTCATGTTCTAGATCATTTATACTTGTAGTAAAATGATCCAAGACATCTTCTGAAGTTCCTTGAAATGCATATTCTCTAGATTCTATGACTTCGGGATAATTACTTTTAAATAATAATTTATAAGCAGATGGTAATTGTTTAGTTTTTTTAACACTATTAGGTTTATTATTTTTTCTTAGAAAGGCCTTTAACCTTGTTGGTTTCTCCTTCTGTTTAGAGGCTTTCCATGCATCCATGAGTTTATATTTTTCTATTATTTTTAAATATTGATTGACTAGATCTTGTTTATGATTTATAGATTCAAAGTCTCCATAAATTACTCCTAATGTTTGTAATAAATTTGAAAAGTTTTTAAAATACATCCTGGGGTCTGTAGGCATTCTAATTAAAGCTGGTGAATCCTTTTCACAAAATCTTGCATGCTTAATCATGGAGTTTTCAGTTGTTGAATAATGAAGACATCTTTTACATGTTCCTCCTCCACTAGTTGGATTCTCTGGAGATGTAAAAGCTTGAAAGTTTTTTATTAAAATATAATGTTGATTATTTTCATGTTCCAAGATTAAAAGATATATCTCCCTGGTGATATCACATTCATAGTCAGAAATATAAATTGGAATAATATCTCTGCATCCACGTCCCCATCCTTTAACATGTTCATAAATATTAAGTTTAAGATTATTTAGTTTTTCAAATTCTGGAATGTCTTCTACTTTCATTGGATGCATAAAGCCTTGAGGGAATATTAATTCATTTTCATATTCTTTGTATTTTGAAACTCTTTGGGGGTTTTCGGTTTGAGGATGTAAATGTGCAAGTATTGACCACATGAAACATTTGTTATCCTTATTCTGTACATTTATAACATTTTTAGATTTAAAGGGTGTAGGAATATAAGATTTAGGATTAGGTGGTAATCCCCTCCAATAATCAATCACTAAAGATTGGAAGGACTGAAATACTAAGTTTGAGTCTCCTAATTCATTTTCAATCTCTTCTTGTTTTGCTTCGACTGCTTGAATTATTTCTTTGATGCTTTTATTAAATCCTCTAGTTGAAAATAAATATTTAAAAGGCATTGGGATTTCAACATCTAAAGGAATTGTATCTTCTTGGGCTCCTCCTTGGCCTTGCGGTCCTCTCCAGTATTTTGCTTTTATTGTGATTTTATATTTTATAACATTATACCTTGTTGGTTTATAATTTTTTAAAGCCTCACAGAAAGAATCTTTTATATTTTTTTTATTTCTCTTTATATATTCTCCAGGGGTTGCAGGTCCATTAATTTTTAATTTAAATTCATCTATATGATTAAAATTATCCCAGCTGTATTTTTCTCTTTCAACATGATCAGGTTCTCCTTCTGAATGATATTCCTCATCCTCGGGATTTTCTTTTATATGTTCTTTTAAATGTTTTAAATAGTAGAAATTTATTTTTGTTGAAAAGTTGCAATGAGGGCATGTAAATACTTCTCTAAGTCTCCCGATACAATTTTCAAAATGTTTATTATATCCTGAATGTAGATATCTTCCTTTACATTTAGGACAGAGTTTTGAATTTGTGTCATTAAGATTATTTTCTTTTAGTAAGTGAGCCTTCGACTTACAGTGGGAAATTAATCCTATTTTATTTTTAAAAACTTTATTGCAAATATTACAGTTCATTTTTAGAATAAATTTTTTTATTGGATCCTATGTTTTCTATTTTTAGATTTTTATTTTATTTTATTTATTTTATTTATTACCAAGACCAGCAAGCACCAGGATTGTATTCACCAAGACCTATAGTTCCTCCGAGTAGTGGGGATATATCCCTAACGACCGCAAGCCGATATACGTTTTTCATAGCTTTATCAGTATTTTTCCCCGGTTTTATAGCCTTAAACACATATTTTTTAAATCTTACAAAATAAGGAAAATAAAAAATGTGCGTTTTTAAGGGTTTTTAGTGTTTTTTTGTACGTTTTTGGGAGCAAAATGGGCATAAAACATGAAAACAGTTGGGAGGCTTGTGGTCGTTAGGGATATATCCCCACTACTACTGGCACATCGGCCCCGGTCACTCTTTCGGAGGCGACGAAGACTACTAAGCGCCGGAAACCGTCTAGGGCCGAGCGAATCAAGAGGCGAAGGGCTCCCCAAGCCGAAAGAGAGGCGACCTTGATCGCCGTAGTTAAGCAGCAGCCCCCGGCACTCCCGGCAGAGGAACCATCTCTGTCCACCTGCATTCCGAGTAGTGCCTCCCACGAACACTTCTTTGGAAGAAGATTCCCGGGATTTCTTTGATCTCGACTAGATTTTTGCCGGAACTTCACCAAACACTTTGTGATTGTTTTATGTTGTAAATTGTAAATATATTACTTGTTGCTGAATGACGAATTTAACTGATTTTAAATGACCCCGTTGATGTTGAGATTTGCCTGAATGAAACTCTATGGTAGATGGTGATGGTATCGATTTGAGGATGTAGGGTAAAGATAAACTTGCGGTGTTAATTCGTGTCTAAAATGTCGTGGATCTTTGTTTTGTGTGTTTGTCTGTAACCTGTATTATCAGAAAAAGTATAATGGTAGCGGGTTATTCGATGATAGAAGTGATATGAGCAGAGCTAATACCGTGAGCAATAGAAAATGACGTAAGTCCTTCTAACGGCAGTCAGGAGCTGGTTAAGTCGAGTTGGGATGAAGGAGTAGTCCTAAGACAGGGGCTCATCTGCTTCATCGTAGCTCGCCAGCATGGCACAGCACCAACATGATGCGAATCATGGGTGTAATGTTAGGAATGTGATCGTGTGGGCATTTGGTTAAAGGTCTGTCGTGAATGTAGTACGCCATCTTTGCGGTGAGTACCATCATCCCCTAGTATTTGGAAATTTCTTGTAGACCCAACCAACGGCCCAACAGTACGCAGAAGGTATAAGATCGTAATCATGAAGGCGATTAGGAAGGAGTCGATACAAAATCCTTGAGTACCCTTAGAACCTCTAAATGATAGAATCCTAAACGCCAACAAGATTATAGAAACTTTGATTCTAATAATAATAAAAGATAATAATTATAAAAATAATAGTAATAATAATAATAATAATAATAATAATAATAATAATAATAATAATAATAATAATAATAATAATAATAATAATAATAATAATAATAATAATAATAATAATAATAATAATAATAATAATTATAATAATAATAATAATAATGTTGGGTTCTAGATTACTTTAAGTCGCTTCCCTCTGACTCCTCGTGTCCTTTAAATCAAAACAATAACGACCCAACGTATATTGAAATAACAAATTCACAATCCTTTATCACCACTTTACAATTAAGAATCAAAATTACGTTTGACCGATTCTCCGCTCGGTGTTGATGCTTTGATAAAGATAATATTCACCTTTTAGTTTCTTAGGTTCTCTTGACCAACGTTTTCCTCTTTTTCTGTTTGATTCGATCCTTTTCTCGCTTTTTATTCTTATTCTATCTCTTCTTTTTCCTTGATCTCCTAGATTCGTTTTCGCCTTTTCCTAAGCTCAGTTTCTTCTTACCCTACCTGAGGCAAAATGCCGATTTTCTCTGATTTTCCCTTTCCTTATATACTCCTCGAAATCGGGATGACAAATGGTTATTGCCGAGCCAATCTTTCACTTGACATTTGCTTCCACGTAACTGCTTCGCCTGTCACCCATAATGGTCCAACGAACCAAGATAATTATTGGCCCTTCCGGCCTTTCTACACGCACTATCTTCTCCTTGCTCTTTTCCAATTAATCATTGTGTCAAACTAATGGGTCCAAATCTTCATTCTGTTTACTTTTCTTCTTGTTTACCCAGCTCGGGTTTCCTTCATCTCTCGGGTTCTCCACTGGCTCTGGTTTCCCATTAGCTCGGGTTTTCCATTAGCCAATTAATTAATTAATTAATATTTTCTGTTTTTACACATTTGAATGCTTTTCGACCCTAACCATTTTCTGATAAATCCCTAATCATCATCTTGTTGACCATTAGCTACTCTATACCTGTCCCGTTTTCCCCATTCGATTTCGATGATTTTACCATTTATTGATTTTTCTCGGATTTCCGGATTCTTGCCTTTCGTAATTGCTTTTGGCATTTTCTAATACTGCTTCCATCACACTTTCCATTATTATCGATTCTGTGCATGAACACGCTTTTATTTGTATTTTTTCTTAACTCACTTTTTATTTAAATTATTACCCTAAATTTCATTTAAATTTATTTTAATTTACGGACCTCAACAATAATAATAATAAATAATAATAATAATAATAATAATAACTATAATAATTATAATTATAATAATAATAATATTAATAATAATTATAATAATAATACTAATAATAATTATAATAATAATAATAATAATAATAATAATAATAATAATAATAATAATAATAATAATAATAATATTAATAATAATAATAATAATAATAATAATAATACCGTATATACTCGCGTATAAGTGGAGAAATTTACGTCAACTTTTCAAGTCAAAACAGCCACTTCGACTTATACGCGGGTCAAAAAACGTACAAATTAATTTTTAATGAAATCATTTATTTTTGTTACTTTGACTTATACGCGGGTTTCCAATGTAGGACTTAAAAACCTCTTAAAATTTATTCGACTTATACGCTAATAATAATAATAATAATAATAATAATAATAATAATAATAATAATAATAATAATAATAATAATAATAATAATAATAATAATAATAATAATAATAATCATAATAATAATAATAATAATAATAATAATAATAATAATAATAATAATAATAATAATAATAATAATAATAATAATAATAATAATAATAATAAGCTCAGGTGATTGGAATAATCTAAAAATTTTAATTATATAATTCAATATACATTCTTGAAATTTGCACTTTCACCTTATAATTTATTCATTTAATTAATAATAAATACATTTGACCAATTTATGAAGTAGATAACCATAAAATATCAAACTCTAAAGTTCATTGCATAAAATGTCTATGAGATAAATATTCTATTTCAATTTTCATTCTAAAATTCACTGACAAAAATGTAATAAATTTTGGACAAAAATTCAAATTTCAATTTAAAATAAAATTATTTTAAATTATTACTTTAAAAATTAATTAAAAATCTTATTTAAACTTTAACTTTAATTAACCTTCACGAATTGTACTGAAATTCACAAAGAACTTTGCACGCGGACATTGAAAAGAAGAAAGATTATTGACAAATAAGCAATTTGGAAATGTTGTCAAAGGATAAAAACTAGAATAAATAAAATTTAAAATATTTAATATTAAACAATATTTATTCAACAGTAGGCATGCAATAAATTAAAGAAAACAGATATACAGATGGGACATTTCAAATGATATCTAAAGCAAAGGCAAGATGATAATTGAAGGGAATAACTTATTCCTAAATATTTTCATTTAATAAAACTTAAATTTTTGGCTTGTTTTTATCACCTTTTTCAATATTTATTCTGAGAATCAAAAAGGAATTTTAATTTTCAATAAATAATAATTATAACATTTAATTGTTTAAAATTTAATTAATGCTCCTACTAAGTCATCATCACTTGAATAATAATATTAATGATAATGATAATAATAATAATAATAATAATAATAATAATAATAATAATAATAATAATAATAATAATAATAATAATAATAATAATAATAATAATTATAATAAATGATAGTTTTATTATTGAAGTTAATTATTAATAAAAAATTCATAAAAATTATTGATGTGGAAATGCTAAAATGAAGAGCCTAATAAATGTTATGGATCCTGGCACAGGCATCTGCATTGAGCAGTCATAACTCCTAGGATCAAGTAATATTATTTACCTTGCTAAATTTATGTAAAATTATAATCAAATATTTCCGAGTAATGAAATGATTCAGTTGGGCAGGAGATTTCGCTTTCCTTTATTGGATTTCATTTAAACAAAATAATAATTAAAATTCATTTTATATTAACATTTAAACAAAACATTTATATAGCAAAAAAATAGACAAACATAAAGAAACATAAAATGTGAGCGTCCAAACATTTGATAAACTCAGTGAGAATGAGAACCTTTGTGACTCTACAAAACGTTTTTATATTAAAATATTGAATGTTTCTTTGGATATTATTGTTGGGAATATGATGAAGAGATTTCAAGGAGCTTCTAAAGGTGTAAATTTATTTGCTGCTTTGAACCTAAAACATTATTTTAAATAAAATATTTTAATTATCAATAAATAATAATAATAAATTGGCTGCTCTCAAGCGATTCTATCAAATGCATTTTCACCTTCAATTATAAGAAATGCCCATTTGGTAATTTTATTATAAAATGGCTGCCATAATATCTGATCCGCATTGATATAATAGATCAGATAATGTTAGCAATTGTGAGATGCCCTCGGTGATGTGTTGTTATGTTCATGATGAGAGCTGTTCAATAAATAATTCAATTTCATATCAATAATGTTAATTTTCACTGTTTTCCTCATTTATTTCTGGCGGCAATTCCGATATTATTAATATTTGAGGGGAAATTGGTTTAGAAATCTCAAATAGCCATTTCAATCTCAATTTGTAAACAAAGCAGCGTAACAATTGAGGGGAAATTAAAATGCAAAAATTTGACTTATTGCAATGAAAATACAAATTAAAAATGTTTCCAAATATAAAATAAATATTTTGAATATGAAATGAAAAGGCAAAAATTAAAATCAAATCGATAGTACAAATAAATCAATTTTTTATTCAATTTTTTGTTAACATTTGTCATAATTTTTCAATTTTGCACTTGAGCAGCAATTTGTCAGTTTTGGTTGCAAATTTATAGATTGAGTTGGCAGCAGCATTATCATAATATATCACAATTGGATCATTTCTGTCATTTGTGGGTTTCCTCCGTGCGGCAGCATCAGGGCTATCTGAATATTTTACTGATTTACTCATCCAAATGCTCCCATTTGCTGGATCGATCACATCAACATTTACTGCATGCTTGAACGGCCAATCCAATTGCTCATCATTTTCCCCACGCATCAAACAGAATCCAACCCCAATTGCAACACCATAAGGACTGCCAATCCTCACCGCCAAGCACATTTTGTAACCGCTTGGCCCGGAATAAAATGCATTGCTGTAAATCCATTGACTTCTCTCTTGTTGTGATAATTTATCAATTTGCCATTCCAAAAATCCGTAATTTATACATTTTTCATTTCCTAATTTTGTTTCAATCAGCCGAATTTCATTGGCGCATTTCGCCATTTCAAGCTGCAACTGAATCTCAAATTCAAACATTTCAATAAATCAATAAATCACCTTTGCATTCTCATGTTGCAGCCGCTGCTGGCATTTCTCTTTCAGCTCATCAATTTGCTGTTGACATTTTGTTTCAATCGCCTCAATTTGTTGCCTGAGCTGCTTTGCATTTACACATCAATAACAAATCAATCACAAATCAAATCAATAATCAAACTTGATTGATTGATCCAATATTTGTCTCCATCTCCATTCTCAATGAGCGATTCTCATTCTTCACTACCACCATTTCCTCATTCAATTCTTCAATTTCTCCTGAGTTGTCCGCCTCTTTCCTTTCAGTATTGCTCAATTTCACCTCCAATCACAAATAGCAATAAAATTAACTACAAAATAAATATTTACATTGATATTATCAAATTGCTGTTTGAATTGTCTCATTTCATATTTCAATTCGGTAATTTCCATTCTCAATTTCACATTTTCATTCAATATCGATTCCATCTGATTGGATAAATTATTGATATGATCAATCAACAAATTGCTGTGGTCATAATGATTCTCATTGAGATGGCCTTTCATCTCGTCATTGCCCACATCATTGATTGCACATCCTATTACATTGAATGGGCAGCTGATAGGCCGCTTGTCGCATGTTCTCATGTGGCTCTCCATCACCTCTAATTCATCTTTGAATTGACAATTTGGCCTTGGGCATCTCACTATCACTTCTGATATTCGAATGTTAACAGGATTGTCTGCTACAATATCATTTGCAAAATTTATCGTTTTCCTTTCACAGCGTTTTGCTGCTCCTGGACAGAATTTATCTTTTCCATCCAAATAATGCTCAATGCAATCAGAACAAAAGCGACAACCGCAAGGAGCATGGCAAGCATTTATCATTAAACATTTGCAAATGCTGCATATCAATTCACTGCTGATTTCATTATCAAATTCAAATTTATTTTCTTGCATAATTCTCCAAATATTTGAAAACATTTTATCTAAATTTATCAAAATAATTATTTAATTGACAAATAATTAATAATGTAAAAATAAATCAATTAAATATTTAATTTATATATTTCATATTATGCAATTATCAAAATATTTCGGCGTTTTACAATTTTTATAAATCATAATTATTATATTAATTATTTCCTCTTACATTTCAAATTTATACAATTTACGTTTTGATGTAGATAAACAAGCATTTTATAAATATTGAATTTCAGATGAAATTGTTATTAGAAAATTTTATATTAGAAAATTTGAATATTTTATGAATTTATATGAACAAATCAAAAATGGTGTGAAAACGCAAATAACTTGTAGACAAAATCTATATATTTAAAAAGTAATATTTTGCATTATTTATAAAATGTGAGATTGTGGCCTTCAATGTAATTATTGCTTCAAGGTTACAAGTGTTTAAATAATCAAAATCTCTAATAAAAATCAACCGGTCAATTGAAATAAAACATATCAAAGATTTTATGAAAAGAATTCACAAAAATAAATAGGGAAAAATCAATATTTTTGTATAATAAACAAATAATTAAAAATAAAATATTAATTTAAATCATTAAAATAAAAAGTACTGCTCACATTCAAGATGTCTCAAAGGGCATATTATAATTATTATTATTAAAATTATTATTATTAATGTTATTATTATTAATGTTATTATTATTAATGTTATTATTATTATTATTATTATTATTATTATTATTATTATTATTATTATTATTATTATTATTATTATTATTATTATTATTATTATTATTTATTATTATTATTTTTATTGTTACACAGTGTATAAAAATACAAGTAAAAAATTGATCACAAAAATATAGCTAAAAAATATTCAAGGCAATAAAATCAATACATTTATTAAATAATTTAACCTCATCATCGAAAATAATCATGTTCAAAATAATCATCATCTGCTGGATCATGGAAATCATCTGGATCATCTACCGAGACATCTTCAGTTGGATCTATAAATATATCGGTGTCACCTTCCCTATAATGGCCATATGCTAAACTTTGATTTTTATCCACCCGATTTCGCTTATCATCTCTACATGTCAATGCTCTTTTATCATTTTTAATACTAAAAAGTTGGTGATTCTTCGAAGTTATTCTAAACTGAGGGACTGTTTATATTTTATCATTTAAATAACAATACAGATACTACTGATGTGTTAGTCCAGTATCTTTCATATTAATCCCCTTAGCCTTCATACGTTCCTCATCACTCATTTAACTGTAACATTTAGGTCTCAAGAACACCCAATCTATATATAATAACCCTTTATTCTCGTCTTTGAATTTACCAATGACAGAATCAAGGTTCCTACTATATAATGGATGATTTGGGTCATAATTCAAAGTGTCTAATAATTTATCCCTAATCATCGCAGGTAAAAGAATGTCAAGACTACAATGTTTAAATTCCAAGAAGAAGGAATCAGTGTCCCCAGCAACAATATTTATTTCGCAGTTAAATTTTTGCAACTCTTCATACTGCATCTGGTACATCCTAAGTTTGGATAAATCTAGTACAGTTTGACTAATGTAACTAGGTCTATCTAAACACACTGAGTCCTTCCTCAATAAAACAGAAATCAGGTCATCATCGATTTTCGTGTATTTTCGAAATGTCGGTTTCGGACAAAATGTTAATAATTTCTGTGAGGAATTACACAGACGTAAATTAATACTTTTTTTAAGATTTTCAACAGTCTTAGCGTAAAGACTGTTGTTTAATAATTTATAAAAGTTTTTGTCTAATTTATTTGTCGACGCTGCTATTAACGCCGTATTTGTATTTATATAATTTTTGAAAATTTTATCTTGTTTAAATTTAATTGTTTTATGTGTTCTTGATATTTTAACACCTAATTTAATAAATAGTTGCAGAATCCTCCAATGAAGAACGTAGTTTCTGTTTGGGCTGTGTGTAAGCACCAGCTTCTCAACTTTCGAACCCGGTACACACATCTTTTCAGTGTTAACCCAGAGCATTTTTAAGCATTTTAAGGACTCAACTAACGATTCGTTAAGGACTAATTCGGAAACAGCCAATAACAGATCACTCGGGAACTCAAGGATTTGAAAGATTTTAGCAGCCAATATATTGCAACTGTAGAATAGTAAATTTTTTTGATACGGATAATTTGCTTTAAATTAAATTTTTATGGAATCGTGTTTTCTTTGTTCACAGCAATTTTAATTTTTAAGTTAATAGAACTTTTTATTAAATAAATTTTGAATAAACAATCTATGATTAGAATGTTATTATTATAAATGCGATGAAAGAATGCCAGCCGAATAGTGATGAATATTTTCAATGATTTTATATGTATTCCACGACACTGAGGTTCAGCTGGCCACAGCTCGAGGGACACTAGTTGTTCCTCTTGCCAGAAGGTCTGATGATTCTTCAGCATCGTAGTAGATGGGATCGAGTCATTTGTGGGGGTTTCCCCACTGATCTGTCGCCACAGGAGATGAAAGATAAAGATTTTAAAGGGAAGAAAGAAGTCACTACATCTGAAATGCGCACAATTATCAAGAATACTACTTATGTGAATGAGCTATCGCAATGACTAAGGGAGCCGAAAAAGGCAGGATAATTAACTCTCGTTCGTCACCTTCCTAAAGTCGGCATCATAATGATCTTTCCAGTAACCAACTCTCGTTCGGTCTATTTTCCAAAAAACACTGCAGTGCTTGAAACATCGCTTTTATCACCCCTGATTTTGAGAGGAGTACGCTTGCCAGCAATGTATATAAACCCTAAATTTGTGGCCAGGACTATTGCGAACCGTGCTCACGAACCCTTATCGTCGGTTTAGATATTTTAGGCGAAGATGTAGCATTTCTCTCGTCTCTGAAAGCCAGAGTTTTATGAGTTAGTTTGATAGAAGGGCTGTAACGAATCGAGTCACCTCACCTCGAACCAGGTTGAATCCGTCATGGGAATTACTACCAAATTATGCAGATAGATTCTAAGGATAGAGGGTACCCCTGGATGATAATCGTTAACGAAAAATCAATTTTCGGTACATGTGTAACCAACCAGACCATCTCAATATGAATTTTCGACAACGAATTTGTACTTTTAACTTTTGAGTGTACCACGAATGTTTGGTAAAATTTTCAGGTGACGTGAACGCCATAAGGACCAATTTATCTACTGATTATGATAAATCAAACGTCTAATCGCCATCTCTAAATAAATGCATGCGGGTAAAATCGACACCTGAGAATTTTTACGACAATTAATAGATATATTTTTACACATATTCCGAAAATTAATCGCAGCGAGTGAAACATCAGGGAGAGACACCGGTACGAGTCCAATCAGTAAATCGTGTGAAGCGGCAGAGCCAGTAACCCGGCGGATCTAATCTCATTCAAATAACGACACAGCTGTACACAAAATTTAAAATCACTTAACAAATAAGGTATTGCTTATCGACCAGATGGTATTATCCCGATTATAATTTGCAGAGCACTTTCGAATAATCAATATTCTTAAAATTTTTTTTGTGTTTATAAATGTCTATTTAATTGACCAAGGTAACTGTCAAATATAAAGAAAATAATTTTTGTTCGTTTCGAATGGTGAATTTAATATAAATATTTCCCTTCTTATTTTGAATTGATTATCCTCCATTACTGATCTTGAGTTCGCAAAGGAATGTTGCGGTTATCAGTACGGGTTTTCAACTTATTCTTTTCATCAGCGCATTTATCAACTATTGAATACCCGATAAAAATTCCCTGACGACATTAGTATGCCTGAATTAGATTAGTGTAGTTCAGATGTCTTTATCATCTTCGTACTAAGCAGGAGATTGTGAACCTTGATTAGGAATTTTTGTGGAGTGCCAAAATTTGGTGTAGCGTTTGTATAGGGGAGTGGTGTAGCCTGGGTATAGATGAAATTTTGATTTTCTTTAAAACTTCAATTGTTCTATACTTTTATATTATGAGCAACATATAGTGCTAAATGATGTGATTGGTTGCCCTTTCTGTCGAAAACTAACTCCTTCACCACTGATCCGGATCATCTTTTTTATCTATCTATGGAAACTTGTTCTCGTGTAAATTAAAGACTATAGGTATTGCGCCAGGGAAAGACTACTAAGCGCCGGCAAGGTTGTACATTATATATATATATATATATATATATATATATATATATATATATATATATATATATATATATATATATATATATATATATATATATATATATATATATATATATATATATATATATATATATATATATATATATATATATAAATCAGTAATATATCGATGTTTGTTGATACTCACGAATTTTCGGCACTGCATTTTCAAGTGAAATACGTGAGTATCAACTAACATCAATATATTACTGATTTATAGTCTTCAAACTCTCTTTTTAATAAATTCAATAGAAAAAATAATTAGTAGTGAAATTGGAAGAAACAAAAGTTCTTATAACAATATATATAGAATAAATTAAATATTAATTAATTAAAAAATTGACATTAAAACGAAAAAAATCGAAGCGAAAAAGAAATTGATTTAAAAAATTTGAATTTGTTTTAATGCATTAACGGATACACAAATTAAGATATATAGACGAATGTATTTTGGTCGCAATTATATGATTTACGAATCATTGCAGTGAGTATTTTCGTTTGTCCCAGTAACATTTTGTAATTTTATGAGTAATTTTACAAATGTGTTTTTCATGATAATGTTTAGTTTTCATGTTTTTAAGCTTTATTCGGAATCGTTTTCATATTCAATTTAATTTCATAATCACTGAAGAAATATTTTGGCCCACAGCTAACGCATCGCTCATGCAAATTATTTACCATATATTAGAACATGTGGATGTTGGGCCACCTTATCTGTCATACACAGTTAACCTGTAAACTCATGTGTTGCTGTGGGCAAAGTTTTTGTGGAGGATAGAATGCGCCAAATAAGTCTACTGTTCAGAGCAAAACATTACAAATACGACCTTCAGCAAAATTCCAACCAACTCGCCAACATATGAGGTGATTTCTTTGTCAAAGTGATAGAGTATTATAGCATAATTCCAAGTTTCCATAAAATCCTTAATTTCAGGCGGCGCCTGACTAGATTTAGATTTTGATCGGAATAATAGTAATAAATTATGTTTGTGCAGCGAAGGAAATCTCCACGACAACAATGAGATATGTACAGAAGGAAAAACTAATCACCTATTCAGATAAGCACCCTAACCCTTACCCTTCACCTGAACATGGATTCCAATTAGCTAATCAATAGAGATTGGCACTGCACTAACAAGTCCATAGGAAATTTTTAATTTAGAACAGATGTTAAATGATTTTATACGATTCTAATATAAATTGAGAAAATTCAAACAATAAATAAAACTCATTTTCCATATTTAATTAAGAGAAAACATCACGAAGTTAGACAACTAAATGATAATTAATAACAGCAAGTTCTCCTACTTTAGGTCCTGATGATAATTTTAAATGCAGGTTTTACAGACTATTAAATGAAATGGGATGTAATTTGCGTTAATGAAAGGGCGAAACTTGAACAAATAAACTATTTTTCGATTCAATATGCGACTGTCTATCAATTATAGCAGAGGTTCTCAACCTGTGGTCCGCGATGTGTAGTTAGGTGGTTCACAAACATGGTGCTAGAATTGTGTGTTTTTTGTTTTTTAATATATTTTTTCAATAAACCTTCTATTGATGAACAGAAAACATTTAAAATTATAGTTTTAATAGTTTATAAATGTCAAAGTAACCCAAATTTAAAACAATTAAACAACAAATTAATATTATGGTCCTTGAGTTTGAAAAGGTTGAGAACCTCTGAATTATAGGAATTAGATAAACCAATAAATTAATTGTATAAGGCAGAGACTGAAACCGAACCCGAACCCAAATGGTTCGTTGTTTTTTTTAACCATGAACCTGAACCCTGTTGAACCTAGAAACTCATGCAGGTTCGGGTTCATAAATTTTAAAAATTTTAAAAATTTATTCTATGAATTTTTTTAGAAAAATAAAGAGGACAAAAAAATAGTAAAGTTTTCGTATTCGTTAATGTTGCCTAGCTTATTTTCTTAAAGTAGCTTACTACGATACAAAATACAAAAAAAATGTCAAAAAAATAATTTCAATCAAAATTGATTCTGCTTCTCACCTTGGGAGATGTATTGTAGGAATAAATACTCAATATATTTTGACGGAAAAATAAAGCTACGAACTTTGGACATGCATGAGGCCCAAGATCGCCAAACAGGAATCTACATAAAAAATCTTATCATCAGTGTTCTTGATTCTTATGATATCAAGTTGCAGCAAGTTTATTCAATTACGTCAGATAATGGGGAAAATATGATTAAAGCTGCTGAATTATTAAAAGACGATTATGAAAACTTTGAAACGGAAGATGAATTTAACATAGCTGAAGAAAATGCTTTAACTAATATTGAACAAGAAGGAGCAGAAACCTTATCAAATTCATACCCAAATATTATTCATTTCAGCTGTGTTGCTCATAGTGTACATTTGGCAGTGCTCGATATTATATCTAGTCCTGCTTTTAAGAAAATACTATATGAATGCAGAGCTATATGCAAAAAATTACGAACACCAAATATTTCTTCTTTAGCTAAGAATCTAAACATGAAAAAAAGTCATACTAGACTGTCCAACTAGGTGGAATTCGACGCGTATGACATGATAAATGTCCTATTGGAATACAGAAGTTTTTATTCGGATTTAATGAATGTTGAATTAACTATGAATGATAGTATTTGGAATATTTGTGAAGAATTTGTTGAAGTCTTTGCACCTATTAAAAAATTAACACTTAAACTACAAGGATATCAGATGAATTTAGGTGATTTTTATGGAATCTGGCTGAGTTTTAAATTAGAGCTGACAAAAAAATGACCAAACAAAAACATTATCCAAAGAATTATATTCGAATATTATTAAAAAAGAAAAAAAACTTTATTAATAATCTACTTTTGATTGCAGCAGTATATCTAGATAGCAGATTTAGATTAATGCTAAGTCCTGAAGACATTTCCAATGGTAAGAGGCAAATTTTAAAAACAATAAAAAATTTCAAAAATTTACAAATGGAGAGAGAAGAAAATAATTTTATAAGAACAGAAAATTTCAGTTCTTCTTCAGAAGAAGAGGATATTATTGAAAAAGTTTTAAAGAAGAAAGAAAAGTTTTTTCAAATTAATTCGGAAAATATAAATTCCACATCTTCCATTGATAGTTCAATTAAAAATGAGATGGAAATATACGAAAATTATCCAAAGCTGGCAAAAGGAAAAAGTATTTTAGAATTTTGGGAGCAACATAAAATACAAACACCTTTACTATATCAGGTGACCAAAATAATATTAGCAGTTCCTGTTACGCAAGTACTATAAAGGAATTATGAATGAGTTATAATATTTTTTAAGCGAATAATAAACGACATGTTCATTTTATTTGCGTAATTGTTTTCTAGATCGTGGGAGTAAACGGCGAGAATTTCACCAGCTATCAATAGGACCAGGGGGATAGGCAAAGTTCCGCGTGGAAACCTGAGATTAAGAATTCCAGAGGTACCCGACAGAGTTCGGGTAGACTGGGGGACAAAAACAAATGCGGAACTCCCAGCAATAATACTTTAGCGGAAGCTCATGTTAAATCCAACATACCTTTTTTCTGTTAATTTAACAAATATTTGCTTTCTGATTTCTATTTTTTAATCATCGACATGAATTTCAATTTTTATTAACTGTGGTATTTATTTTTGCTGTATTTGTGTTTATTTCTTGTCATAATTCTTGCATTTATTATTGATTTTATATTTACTTTTATATTTTTGATTTTGGTGGTAGGTTGGCTTATTGTAAAGAGTTTTGTTAGTGTTTTTACATGTTTTGTGACTATTTCATATTTTATCCTTATTTATTTTATCTGTATCTTAGGCGATTAGACTTTATCATGTGTATATACTTATTGGGTATTTTATTTTATTCGGATATAAAAATAAAATTTAACAAAAGGGTAAATTATTAATTTTATCCCAAACAGTTTAATTAAAAAATAAAATCACTAAAAACATATTATTATTACAATTAAGGCAATTTACAATATAATAATGATTATAAAACAACAGCTGCTATAAGTTAAAAAATAAATTAATATTATATAAGTATGTAGAATAAGAAAAATATCTGTTAAAATATAATGTTATTATTTCGTGCGTACAGGCCGGAAATAAAATAATTTATTTATTAAATTTTAAAATAGTATAAATACCCCAGTAAAAATCAGTTCAATCGCCCAAAAATTTGCGTTTTAACCAACTATTCAAAGGTAAATCAGGCGAATAACATAAAACCAAGAGCAGAGAGAAACGCTCTACGTCTTTCAAAAATTGCAGTAACTAAAACAGCACGCACAATATAACAATTTAACAAAAACATATAAGTATAAGCATCGAATTTTTGAAGAATTGAATTGATCAACCAAACGTACATTTACACGTACCTGAAGCATCTGTACATATTTAATTGGTCAATTTTATTATTAAATAAACTTGTATAATTAGACTTATCTTTATTTATTTATATAAGAACCAGTAAGGTTGAGCATCTCAAATATTGAGACCTCAACAATAGTCGTTTTTGTATTGAAAATCCCAGGAACAAGGAGACCCACCTAAATAATACTTAGAAAAATCCATGCTTTTTTAGCGAAGACCCTTTTTTTGTATTGAAATCCCAGGACCAAGGAGACTCCCTAACTATAGTCAGAAAAATCTATGCTTTTTAGTGATAGTCGGATTTCGTATTAAAAATCCAGGATCAATCGAGACCCTCACTATAGTCAGAAAATAACACGGCTTTTTTTCTATAGAACCTATTTTGTATTGAAAATTCCAGAAAAAAATAAGTGTGGCCCTCTGCAGCAGTTATAAAATATTACTGCACCCCCCCCCCCCCCCCACGGGAGTACTACTGCCGTGGGTTATTAACTACCTACTCAATAGCTAAAAAACATGTTTGATTTCACTAACGAAGTGTTGTTATATTTTCTTTATTAACTAGATTAGATTACATGAATAAACGTATCGTAGAGAGTATAGAGTAAAAGTATAAGTACGCATAGAAGCATGAGTAGAAGTGTTTTTGACCAATCCAGCATGACTTTATAGGCCAATTTTTTATTTTTTTCGATAAAACAAACAGTAATATTGCTATAATTTTTCATTTATTATTAATACTTTTGTTGGACTGAAATAAAAAGTGAAATCACCTAAGAAAATCAGAGGAAAAACACTAAGAAACCATTCAAAGATTATAAATAAATTAGAAAAATAAATTAAAAATTAGAAAAACAAATTAAGAAACACAGTAAATAGGTAATAATAAATTAAACATAGAGAATTAAAACAAAAAAATAAAAATAAAAAATCAAAATAGGAAAAATAACATAAAAATCAAATAATTAATAAGAAAATAAATAAAAAATAAAGAAAAAATAAAGAAACAATAGGAAAATTAACGAAAAACAGAGAAATTAAATTAAATTAAATAATTAAAAAGCGCCTCAATTCTGATTGGTCCGCATACATTTACAATTAAGTATATAAGGGAGACACTGAAATAAAATTTTCAGTGTTAACCCAGAACAATATTAAGGCCTTTCTAGCATTCAAGGACTTAATCAGCGACCATTAAGAATTAATTCCGAACCAACTCATTTCGACAACAGATCACGCGAGGACTCAAAGATTTGAAAGATTTTTCGAGAAGCAACATTTTGCAGTTATAGAAAGTAAATTTTTATCTTGGAGTATTATATTTAACATGAATGATTTATTCTAAATTAAATGTTTTATGAAAATCGTCTTTTCTTTGCTCACCACTATTTAATTATCAAGTTAACATAACCTTTTAGTAAATACTTTTTAAATGATCAATATATAATTGGAATATTAATTTTTATAAATGCAAGGAAATTTAGCAGCGTAGCAAAGCGTGTTTTAATGATTTTGTATGTATTCCACGACGCTGAGGTTCAGCTGGCCACAGCTCGAGGGACACCAGTTGTTCCTCTTGCCAGAAGGTCGGATGATTCTTCAGCATCGTAGTAGCTGGGATCATCTCATTGTGGGGGTTTCCCCACTGATCTGTCGCCACAGGAGACGAAAGATAAAGACTCGTACAGAAAGAAGGTAGTCAATACATTTGAAATGCGTACAATTATCAAGAATATTACTTATGGGAATAAGCTATCGCAATGACTAAGGGAGCCGAGAATCACCCGTCAAACAACTCTCGTTCTATCATTCTTCTGGAAAACTGTCATACTTGAAACAGCACGCTTCATCACTACAGATCGTCCGAGAACTACTTCCAGTATTAGTTTATTTATCTCAACAAACTGTGATCCAAACTATCACGAACTTTTCTCATAAGATCTTAGCGTCGTTTGGGAATTTTATGCAAAGAGATAGTATTTTACTCCCACCGAAAACCTGTTTTTATGAATTAGTCTGATAGCATAAAAATAGTAATTCGAATTTCATCGTTTCGAACCATGTTGAATCTATCATAAGGGGTACCACCTAGGTTTTTCGACAGATCATGCGACAGAGGATACTCCTGGATCGAGACAGCTAACAAAAATCCAATTTTCTGCATGGATAGATCTACCTCGCCCAAGCCAACCTAATTGTCGACAGCTGATTTACACTTTTAACTGGTGAATGTATCACGAGTATTCGGAACAATTTTTCAGGCGACGTGAACGCCATAAGGACTAATACACCCACTGTTTTTTGTTGAAATCAACCGTCTAATCGTCATTGCTACACAAATGCACACGGGTAGAAATCGACACATGAGTAGTTTTCCGATAATGATTAAGCATGGTTTGTCGCATGTGCCAAAATCGATCACAGCAAATGAAACCACAGGGCCAGTACGATTGGCGGATAGAGTAAAGCAGTAAAATGATAACCCGGAGGATCTAATCGTATCCGAACCGCGGTGCAGTCACACAAAAAATTTAAACCACTCACACGATAACGCGGTACTTATCACCAGGTGGTCTTATCTCTGTTCTTAAATTATATAGTATTTTCAAATGTATTGATGAGGACTTGATTTCCCTTCAAAATTCAATTGTTTTACAGTTTCATATCTCAAACTCCATAAGCCAAATGATCTGATTGACTGCTCTTTCTGGTGAAAACCAACTCCTTCATCACTGATCCGAATTAATTCTTATTTAACGGTAAAAGCTTGTTCTAAAGTAATTAAAGATTTTAGTTAAGGCGCCACGGGAAAATTAGTTCGCAAGAATGGAATGTAGGTATTGTTGGCATATGTGGGAGAAGAAAAATATACATACATGATTATCATACATACCAAGTATCATTGTTCCGCTCAGGCACTTCCCTTACATACTCCAAATGATCATACACATATTCCCACGTATGAGCCCGTGGTGATGTTCCACGTTGGAGCTGCTCACACGGGTTGGAAAAGGTTAGCAGGTGAGCCTCTGCCTTAAGACTACTCCTAACCCCTTCTCGGTTCGGGTTCGACGGTGCCTTAGGAGGTCCTACCCATTCTACACACATAACTCAGTCCGACCCTGGTCCAAAGGGACGACTTTCGATCTCATGCTATACTTTCACTATCGCTTGCTCATTCAAATCAACCACGGAAAATCACACATACTAATAACACAATCAAAGGAATCGAACAGTTGTATTAAACGAAACATAAAGATACATTCACCATTATTTAAATGAAGACAAAACATTAAAGATCATGCACAGGATAACGTCAAATTCTTCGAGTTCATTCATACTGCAGGAGAATCGGGACCGATGGGAAAGTTCGCTACGAGAATGCTTCTCCTTCTGCGAGCATCTCGTCAATATCGACAGGTAAGTAATGATCAGCAACGTATTTAATCCCTTCTGCCGGAATTATTTTGAAGATCTCCTTGGTGGGAATTGAATGCGTGGAAGATATCTCGTTAATTTTGGATTGCGCCACTGACAAGGATGCTTCGAGGGCGGCCATTGCGTCCCTACGTTTTTGATTTTTCGCTGACAGGGTTGGCCGTTTCCGCTTACGAGAGGGTTGATTGTTCCTTATCGAATGGTTTTCCACGGAGGTTACGAGGATCGGGGCCAGGATCGGATCAGAAGGTCCGCCTGCCATTGGTCGGTAACCCGACAGAAGTGGGGACGGAATGGGCGGCAGGTAGGGACCATGTCCTTGACAGCTTGACGTGGAAGATTCTGATGGCCCATGATGAAGGGGAAAAACGTTCGTCCCATCCTGAACTGGGAATTCTCGTACCAGTTTGGCTAGCTCGGCCTCCGTATAAACCTTATGGAGGGCTTCCGACTGGGCCTTTATTGTCAGTCTCTGACAGCGGCTCTCCTCCAGGAGGCTGTCGCGACAATGTTCTAATCGCAAGATTTTGCCCCGCTCTTCTTTCATCGTGGTGGGGAGAACCACGTTCCTTCGTAGAGGTCGATCCTCTTTTTCAGCTTCCCGATATATAGGTGGAGCTGTGCGATATCCGCATTTTTATCAGCACAGGAAAAACAAGGACGAAGAGTGCTTCCGGGCTTGGTTGGTGTGGTCATCTAAAAATTAAGGCATTTATACTCACACTTCAGACATTACAGTATTATCGGTGACATTCTTCCGACGCGAAGTTTATTACGTCCGTCCCGCATAAAGACAAAATCATAACCACCAGTCTCATGCATATATACCAGTGGCCATACCGAGACTCATTCAACCCCAAACATTCGAACTAATTTATTCAAACAGCTGTGGTTTGAAGGAAAAGAAAACGGAACATTTTACATCATCTTATTTGTAGGGAATAAATTTGAATTTATCTTCGGGGTGAAAAGTTTGCCTTTAATCATATCGTCACTATCCTACATTACTATGTCAATCTCACTGATGTTACACATTATTTTCTCCCTTTAAGATTCATCATAAAACGCTCTATCTTTTGTTCAATTTTCAGGGTTTCAGGTTAGCTAAATAATCGGATGCGACGTAAGTTCTCTGGCGTGGCACTAAATCAAGCTAGTTGAAAAGGAGATTTGTAAATTATTAAATTATAACGATGAATTCAACATCTCAGCTTCCTAGTTCTAATTTTTCGCCGATATTTATTCCATTTAGTCACTTTCTATAATAATTCTTTAGTAACCTGTTTATAGTTTTAATTTCCTAAACCTAGTCGTATCAAACCTGTTTAACTAGCTCTAATTCTATTTTCGGTGTCATTCATATTAAATAACGATATCTATTCTCGTTCAACGCAAAAATTTAAAAAAATGTATTATTATATAAAATGTATGATCAATTAAATTATAATGATTTACAACGCGCGCCGAAATCGTCGTCATAGCGACGCCTACCTGTGTGTGCTAGTGTATTATCGTTTGCTTCTACTAGGTGAGTTTGTGTGTCTTGTTGGCTAGTCTGGATTTATGTTTTTTCATGAGTAGCTATCTACCTATGCTAGTCCAGCAAAGTCAATGCCATACTGTTTCACGTTGATGCGATCTACTATTCTACACCTCAGGTGATATTCCCTATTCTTATGCAATTCTGATGACATAACACAATTCACTGTTCGGATTTACTATCATCCTACTGGGAGAAATTTCGCTATGGTGTGTCTAACTGCATGCATTCTTGAGATGTGGGCACTCAAAATTTTCTAGTAGAGTTTCCATGAGTAATCGTCGCAGACAGGAGGTCATAGATGTAGAGAATTACGAATAAATTGAGATTGTCAATTCGTCTGCTATCGTGTTGTTGACTCAAGGCGATATTCGTCACTACGCCCACTAACAAATCATTTCAGAAATTATCACCTTATCCTCCATATTAGATTTTCGTTGGTCGTCTCATTCGGTTACTCAAAATCTAACTGAAATTCGTTCGGCAATTAGTTGATAACACTGACAGCAGTTTCCTTCATATTGGCCGTAAGTATTCTGATAATTCCTCAGGATTTATTTACTTTATTTTCAGAAAATTAAGCTTATCAGCAGTGCAAGAGTTGATAATTCCGCCTAAAAGTACATCGTAGATGGGTTTCGTCGTCAACATCCTAGCGATTCAAACCTTAGAAGACTACAGCTTTCACAAATTTTTCCATGAAATCCTATCGATGACATCGCGCGAATACCGGTCTCTGTCGTTTGGATATTTCGACACTATTCGTTGACAAGTACCAGCCGTAGTTCGTATTTAATCGAGATTCGAGAAAAAAGACAACTTGGATATAGTGTCTATACTTTGTAAATCCGCAATTTTTTTAAAACTTCTCCATGGATTGGTCCTCTACATTAAATTTCCAGACTGTAACTCGTTCTGCTGGAAATACTTTCGACAATGATAATACTGGATCGCACTCGATGAAAAGATCGGTTCCTGCAACCACTTTCTGCCACTTCACTAGATGTCCTCACCCCTCCTGACCCACCCAAGACCGGCATACATCGCTGCCACCACTCTTGGACCGTCAGGAAGGACGATTCTATCTCTCCAAATCTCTATCATTTCTACCTCACGAGTAATCATCAAAAGAAAAATAAATGGTATAGTTTATCAGACGAATCAATACTACTGGAAAATGACTATGATATAAAATAATTATTTACCTGGCGACCACGCCGTCTGAATTTCGAACATGATACTACATCGTGGTACTCATTGTACATTAAATTTTTTCATTCCCGGTGAGATCTATTTCATTCAAATTCTCGATTCAATGTCCTCGTTTCTTATCGTTCGTCCTCAAGTATTTCCTTGAAAATTTATTCGAGTCTCCGCATCATGTCCGATTTCCAGACGACATCGTCGCCAGCACCATAGAGAAAGAATACCTTTTGTAAATCAATAAATTTTATTAAAAATAAAATATTTTAATTATTCGTCTTTATGCATATCAATCATAAAACAAAATACATTCATTCCACTTACTGCAATTCTTTCCTCGAGAGTATTGAAAATAAGGTCTAGATTTTCAAGTTAAGCGTACTGTTAGTTCTACTGAAATTCTGATCGTTGTCTGAATAGTTTTAACTAGTTGTGGTTCCGGTAAATCGTTTCGAGTAACTGGTTCCTAGTGAATGTTGTATAAATGCTCGATAAGTGAATCCTGAATGAGTTAGTAGATCCTAGTCCTGTAGAGTATAGCGGTTAAATGGTGGTTAAAAAATAGTAAAATTTTACCTGTAGAGTATAGCGGTTAAATGGTACTCTACAGATATTTTCCATTTCTTTTATACTATTTCTCGTCCAATCAGGACACGCCTTGTGTGTAATATTCTTATTTATTATTATTTTTATGTTTTTTAATGTAATATTCTACATTTTTAATGACTTTTCTTATTTTTATTATTATTTTATTTATTTTCCTATTTTTTATTATTTTTCTCCTGTTTTTCCTGTGACTTTATTGTTTTTTGGTTATAGTATAATTTTTTGTTTTAATTAGTTTATACATTTATTTGATAATGGTTTATTTCTATTTTATTTCCTAATTTCTTGTTTATTTTTCCTTAAATTTATTATTTTATTTCCTTCTGCTATTATGTGTGGTGAGTTATTTTCTTTTTCATCTTATTTTTCGTCTTATAAATTTTATTATTTTATTAGTTATTTTTATTCCCTTTATATTCTTACTTCTTTTATTGTTATCTAATTTAGTTGTTCTTATATTTTCCGCGCTTTTCGTGAAATTTATTTTATCCCCTTTATTCATCCTTAACCTGATTTCCAACACTCTCGAAGCTTGGCCCAACAAATCACTCCGGGGCCCGTTAAAATTGCGTCCCGCAATTCACATGATGTCATACACTCTTAATCAATCATCTCATCTCAACATAACACATAAATCATAAGCAAAATTCACGCAAACATATAAACAAAATTTTAAAATAACTAGACAATACTTTAATTAAATAGATAAAAGGCAAATATAAGTAAGCAGTGGCCACTTATGGTGACCGGATTTATACACAAAGTTTATGGATAGTTGATGTCACAGCATCTCAAGGTTCGGAATGTTATTACTGTCCTGGTTGGTTGTTTTCGGGGATCTTTGGGAATTTTGGATTGGATGGTTGGTCGAAGTTGTTGCCGTGGAGAGCTGGATTGTAACGGGTATTTGGTCGGGAGATAGATTTTGTTGCATTTGGTCGGGTGGGTCTGGTTGTTGAAAATGTACTGTTCGTTTATGTTTGTTTTTTGGTCGTGGGTTCTTTCTTTTGGATTTCTCGGATAGTGACTGGTTTCTTTTCCATGTTCGATAGATATCATACGCTTTCCAGATGACTAGCGCGCAGATGATGATGGTTTCGCTGATTGTAGTATAGAGTAGGACTTGACTTTCTTTTGCTTCTTTCTTTACGATGATTTCCTTCAGGGATTGTTGAGTGGTTTGTTCTTGTAGGATAATTTCGAGTTGTTCGATCCTTTGGGTTTGCAGACTGAGTTGCATTTGAATCTTTTGCCATACGGCTTTGTTCCAACATGGTTTCTGGATGTTGTTGTAGGGCTTTCTTTCGTTTTTTAGTTTGGTTAGGGGGCTTTGTTGTTTTTCGGGAATCTTCCAGTGTGTTGGGATTGACTGCCACATGGGTATTCCGTTTATTGCTATCATCATTATTGTTACCAGGGTTGCTCCGGACCACATACTACTATACGAATTTTTTATTTACAATTATTTACATCAATTATTCATCTTTAATTATTGTTGGGTTTTCTTTTTATGGGCTTTCTCAGATGCCCTCATCACTTTAGTTTCCACTTTTATTACTAGTTTTCTCAATTCGGGTAGTACTTCTAGCTGTTTGTCTCTTTCGTCTACCTGTTGTTTTAGGATTTTTATTTTTCCTTTTAACACTTTTATTTCTTGTGTTGCTCTTTCTAGGTTTTTATGGTTCATTATTTGTAGGAAGTCATTTTCTCTTTTCTCGTCTTCTTCGTCGTCCATTTCTTGGTATTTGTTGTTCATTCTTCGCATTATCTCACATTCCTTCTGCTTTTGGTGTAGTTGGAGTTGTAACTCTTTCATGCTTTCTTGTTGTTTCCGTGCCGCTGTTTTCCAATAATCGCTAATCACTTCGTCTGCCTTTCTACTGGCCCTTTCCTGCCATAATTCTTCCGCGATTTTTTCCCAATTTCTCCCTCGCTTTCTTTGTTCGTGAAGCCATTCGTTTTCTTCCTCTACTTCTTTCTTTACTTCTTCTAACAAGGTATATTCTTTTTTCAATACGTTAATCATTTTTCGATTATCTCTCCATCTTTCTACTAATCTTTCGTTTTCTTGTCTCTCCTCTTGTAATTCTTCCTTAATAGTTTTCTTCCTCTCTACTTCTTCTACTTCAATTTCTCCCTCTTCCAGCTCGATTATAGATGTTATGATGGGTTGTCCGTTTTCAGTATTCATTTTCTATAATATATACATAATTAATAATTGCGCTACAGTGCGGCTTATACTTATACATTTATATGTAATTTTATATAATCAGGGTTACAGTCCCGTAAATACTTTTATCGTACTATTAATTTTTTTGTTGGGATATAGGTCCCGATTTTTTATATTTTTTATCTTTTCCATTTACCTTTACACAAAGGTTTCTTCCTGGCC
Organism: Schmidtea polychroa; assembly: GCA_959609185.1. Lineage (NCBI taxonomy): Eukaryota > Metazoa > Platyhelminthes > Tricladida > Dugesiidae > Schmidtea > Schmidtea polychroa. Next base: position 117,689 of record CAUHTR010007891.1, read on the forward strand.
TACATATCCTTCATCGCTTTCTACTGACACTTGTAGCTGGAGTGCGATGGGATCGAATGGGATGTAGTATCGAGGAATCTGAGCTCTAAGCTCCTGGACTTCGTCTCTCAATGCTCTTGAAACGTTAAGTTCCTCGTCCAACAGGTATGTCAGATACCTGGTTTCATCATCTCTTACTTCTATCTGTTTTTCTAACTCTTCCGCCTTTTCGCCGTTTTCCCATTTTTTGATCTCCTTTTCTAGGTTCTTGATGTTTTCATCATACATCTTTCTTTCATTTTCTAATTTTTTGTTTAATAAGCTATCGCAATGACTAAGGGAGCCGAAAATCACCCGTCAAACAACTCTCGTTCTATCATTCTTCTGGAAAACTGTCATACTTGAAACATCACGCTTCATCACTACAGATCGTCCGAGAACTACTTCCAGTATTAGTTTATTTATCTCAACAAACTGTGACCCAAACTATCACGAACTTTTCTCATAAGATCTTAGCGTCGTTTGGGAATTTTATGCAAAGAGATAGTATTTTACTCCACCGAAAACCTGTTTTTATGAATTAGTCTGATAGCATAAAAATAGTAATTCGAATTTCATCGTTTCGAACCATGTTGAATCTATCATAAGGGGTACCACCTAGGTTTTTCGACAGATCATGCGACAGAGGATACTCCTGGATCGAGACAGCTAACAAAAATCCAATTTTCTGCATGGATAGATCTACCTCGCCCAAGCCAACCTAATTGTCGACAGCTGATTTACACTTTTAACTGGTGAATGTGTCACGAGTATTCGGAACAATTTTTCAGGCGACGTGAACGCCATAAGGACTAATACACCCACTGTTTTTTGTTGAAATCAACCGTCTAATCGTCATTGCTACACAAATGCGCATGAGTAGATTTCCGATAATGATTATGCATGGTTTGTCGCATGTGCCAAAATCGATCACAGCAAATGAAACCACAGGGCCAGTACGATTGGCGGATAGAGTAAAGCAGTAAAATGATAACCCGATGGATCTAATCGTATCCGAACCGCGGTGCAGTCACAGAAAAAATTTAAACCACTCACACGATAACGCGGTACTTATCACCAGGTGGTCTTATCTCTGTTCTTAAATTATATAGTATTTTCAGATGATTCAATATGTAGCATTTATTTAAAGGAATGGTGTAGCCTGGGTATTGATGAGGACTTGATTTCCCTTCAAAATTCAATTGTTTTACAGTTTCATATCTCAAACTCCATAAGCCAAATGATCTGATTGACTGCTCTTTCTGGTGAAAACCAACTCCTTCATCACTGATCCGAATTAATTCTTCTTTAATGGTTAAAGCTTATTCTAGAGTAATTAAAGATTTTAGGTAAGGCGCCAGGGAAAATTAGTTCGCAAGAATGGAATGTAGGTATTTTAGCGTCTTAACATAAAAACACATCATTTTTCGGCGATTGTTTATCGCGCCAGCCAGTAACAGGATAATTAAATGTACAAATAAACTAATGAGATTAAAATTTAACAGCCACGGTTCTCCCCTTTGGCCGTGTGGCCCGTACAAATTTATTAAAATAAAATTTGATTTTTTTTTTCAAAACTCCGAGATTTCTCCGGCGTATGTGTGGTAAACGAGATTGATTGTTTCTTTTATTTTGTTCTAAAGTCTACCGTTATACCGCGAAGTATGGTTGTGCATGATGATTACTATGTTGACCAATAGTGGAAGCACGATTTTAATATATACATTCGATTCATTTAGATATGTCCAAAACCCCAACAACCGCAACCATCTTACGGCCATGTTTTTCCTGTGCCGATAAAAACCTCCTGATTAAGACTCTCCAGGCACAAAATGGTCTTCTTAAAAAGAAATCTGATCATCTAGAAGGGACTAATTTCTCCCCCGCCTAAATGAAGGAGGTGAGAATGAGATTAACTCGAGCGGAAAGGTGCCGAGACTAGCTGATCGAGGAAAGTCGCGCATTACGAGCGTTGATCAAGGAGCAATCGGAGGCGCTGCACAAAGTCTATGTGCAGGCGTCAATCACAAAGAAAATCGTAGACATCCCCATTGCAGAGGAGGATAATGTGTTCCCACATCATCATTTCCAACTGATGACTCTGGCTAAGTCCACAAATCGGGCAAGTGTTAGCAGTTCGGACGCCCCACGACCAACGATCTCTTCTGACGTTGTGTTTACAGGCATCAGTCAAGCGGCTCCAAAGGCAACTAGCACATCGGCCCCGGTCACTCTTTCGGAGGCGACGAAGACTACTAAGCGCCGGAAACCGTCTAGGGCCGAGCGAACCAAGAGGCGAAGGGCTCTCCAAGCCGAAAGAGAGGCGACCTTGATCGCCGCAGTTAAGCAGCAGCCCCCGGCACTCCCGGCAGAGGAACCATCTCGCTCTCCACCTGCATTCCGAGTAGTGCCTCCCACGAACACTTCTTTGGAAGAGGATGCCCGGGATTTCTTTGATCTCGACTAGATTTTTGCCGGAACTTCACCAAACACTTTGTGATTGTTTTATGTTGTAAATTGTAAATATATTACTTGTTGCTGAATGACGAATTTAACTGATTTTAAATGACCCCGTTGATGTTGAGATTTGCCTGAATGAAACTCTATGGTAGATGGTGATGGTATCGATTTGAGGATGTAGGGTAAAGATAAACTTGCGGTGTTAATTCGTGTCTAAAATGTCGTGGATCTTTGTTTTGTGTGTTTGTCAGTAACCTGTCTTATCAGAAAAAGTATAATGGTAGCGGGTTATTCGATGATAGAAGTGATATGAGCAGAGCTAATACTGTGAGCAATAGAAAATGACGTAAGTCCTTCTAACGGCAGTCAGGAGCTGGTTAAGTCGAGTTGGGATGAAGGAGTAGTCCTAAGGCAGGGGCTCACCTGCTTCATCGTAGCTCGCCAGCATGGCACAGCACCAACATGATGCGAATCATGGGTGTAATGTTAGGAATGTGATCGTGTGGGCATTTGTTTAAGGGTCTGTCGTGAATGTAGTACGCCATCTTTGCGGTGAGGACCATCATCCCCTAGTATTTGGAAATTTCTTGTAGACCCAACCAACGGCCCAACAGTACGCAGAAGGTATAAGATCGTAATCATGAAGGCGATTAGGAAGGAGTCGATACAAAATCCTTGAGTACCCTTAGAACATCTAAATGACAAAATCCTAAACGCCAACAAGATTATAGAAACTTTGATTCTAATAATAATAAAAGATAATAATTATAATAATAATAGTAATAATAATAATAATAATAATAATAATAATAATAATAATAATAATAATAATAATAATAATAATATTAATAATAATAATAATAATAATAGTAATAATAATAATAATAATAATAATAATAATAATAATAATAATAATAATAATAATAATAATAATAATAATAACAATAATAATTATAATAATATTAATAATAATGTTGGGTTTTAGATTACTTTAAGTCGGTTCCCTCTGACTCCTCGTGTCCTTTAAATCAAAACAATAACGACCCAACGTATATTGAAATAACAATTTCACAATCCTTTATCACCACTTTACAATTAAGAATCAAAATTACGTTTGACCGATTCTCCGCTCGGTGTTGATGCTTTGATAAAGATAATATTCACCTTTTAGTTTCTTAGGTTCTCTTGACCAACGTTTTCCTCTTTTTCGGTTTGATTCGATCCTTTTCTCGCTTTTTATTCTTATTCTATTTCTTCTTTTTCCTTGATCTCCTAGATTCGTTTTCGCCTTTTCCTAAGCTCAGTTTCTTCTTACCCTACCTGAGGCAAAATGCCGATTTTCTCTGATTTTCCCTTTCCTTATATACTCCTCGAAATCGGGATGACAAATGGTTATTGCCGAGCCAATCTTTCACTTGACATTTGCTTCCACGTAACTGCTTCGCCTGTCACCCATAATGGTCCAACGAACCAAGATAATTATTGGCCCTTCCGGCCTTTCTACACGCACTATCTTCTCCTTGCTCTTTTCCAATTAATCATTGTGTCAAACTAATGGGTCCAAATCTTCATTCTGTTTACTTTTCTTCTTGTTTACCCAGCTCGGGTTTCCTTCATCTCTCGGGTTCTCCACTGGCTCGGGTTTCCCACTAGCACGGGTTTTCCATTAGCCAATTAATTAATTAATTAACATTTTCTGTTTTTACACATTTGAATGCTTTTCGACCCTAACCATTTTCTGATAAATCCCTAATCATCATCTTGTTGCCCATTAGCTACTCTATACCTATCCCGTTTTCCCCATTCGATTTCGATGATTTTACCATTTATTGATTTTTCTCGGATTTCCGGATTCTTGCCTTTCGTAATTGCTTTTGGCATTTTCTAATACTGCTTCCATCACACTTTCCATTATTATCGATTCTGTGCATGAACACGCTTTTATTTGTATTTTTTCTTAACTCACTTTTTATTTAAATTATTGACCTAAATTTCATTTAAATTTATTTTAATTTACGGACCTCAACAATAATAATAAATATTAATAATAATAATAATAATAATAATAATAATAATAATAATAATAATAATAATAATAATAATAATAATAATAATAATAATAATAATAATAATAATAATAATAATAATAATAATAATAATTATAATAATTATAATTATAATAATAATAATATTAATAATAATTATAATAATAATACTAATAATAATTATTATTAATATAATAATAATAATAATAATACCATATATACTCGCGTATAAGTGGAGCAATTTACGTAAACTTTTCAAGTCAAAACAGCCACTTCGACTTATACGCGGGTCAAAAAACGTAAAAATTAATTTTTAATGAAATCATTTATTTTTGTTACTTTGACTTATACGCCGGTTTCCAATGTAGGACTTAAAAACCTCTTAAAATTTACTCGAATTATACGCTAATAATAATAATAATAATAATAATAATAATAATAATAATAATAATAATAATAATAATAATAATAATAAAAATAATAATAATAATAATAATAATAATAATAATAATAATAATAATAATAATAATAATAATAATAATAATAATAAAAATAATAATAATAATAATAATAATAATGATAATAATAATAATAATAATAATAATAATAATAATAATAATAATAATAATAATAATTATAATAATAATAATAATAATAATGATAATAATAATAATAATAATAATAATAATAATAATAATAATAATTATAACAAATGATAATTTTATTATTGAAGTTAATTATTAATAAAAAATTCATAAAAATTATTGATGTGTAAATGCTAAAATGAAGAGCCTAATAAATGTTATGGATCCTGGCACAGGCATCTGCATTGAGCAGTCATAACTCCTAGGATCAAGTAATAATATTTACCTTGCTAAATTTATGTAAAATTATAATCAAATATTTCCGAGTAATGAAATGATTCAGTTGGGCAGGAGATTTCGCTTTCCTTTATTGGATTTCATTTAAACAAAATATTATTTAAATTTCATTTTATATTAACATTTAAACAAAACATTTATATAGCAAAAAAATAGACAAATATAAAGAAACAATAAAATGTTAGCGTCCAAACATTTGATAAACTCAGTGAAAATGAGAGCCTTTGTGACTCTACAAAACGTTTATATATTAAAATATTGAATGTTTCTTTGGATATTATTGTTGGGAATATGATGAAGAGGTTTCAAGGAGCTTCTAAAGGTGCAAATTTATTTGCTGCTTTGAACCTAAAACATTATTTTAAATAAAATATTTTAATAATCGATAAATAATAATAATAAATTGGCTGCTCTCAAGCGATTCTATCAAATGCATTTTCACCTTCAATTATAAGAAATGCCCATTTGGTAATTTTATTATAAAATGGCTGCCATAATATCTGATCCGCATTGATATAATAGATCAGATAATGTTAGCAATTGTGAGATGCCCTCGGTGATGTGTTGTTATGTTCATAATGAGAGCTGTTCAATAAATAATTCAATTTAATATCAATAATGTTAATTTTCACTGTTTTCCTCATTTATTTCTGGCGGCAATTCCGATATTATTAATATTTGAGGGGAAATTGGTTTAGAAATCTCAAATAGCCATTTCAATCTCAATTTGTAAACAAAGCAGCGTAACAATTGAGGGGAAATTAAAATGCAAAAATTTGACTTATTGCAATGAAAATACAAATTAAAAATGTTTCCAAATATAAAATAAATATTTTGAATATGAAATGAAAAAGCAAAAATTAAAATCAAATCGATAGTACAAATAAATCAATTTTTTATTCAATTTTTTGTTAACATTTGTCATAATTTTTCAATTTTGCATCTGAGCAGCAATTTGTCAGTTTTGGATGCAAATTTATAGACTGATTCGGCAGTAGCAAGATCAGCATATATCCAGATTGGATTATTTCTGTCATTTGTGGGCTTCCTCCATGCGGCAGCATAGGGGTAATCTGAATATTTTCTTGATTTACTCATCCAAATGCTGCCATTTGCTGGATCGATCACATCAATATTTATCGCATGCTTGAACGGCCAATCCAATTGCTCATCATTTTCCCCACGCATCAAATGGAAAGCAACCCAAATTGCACCACCATAAGAACTGCTAATCAGCACCGCCAAGCACATTTTGTAACCGCTTGGCCCGGAATAAAATGCATTGCTGTAAATATCTTGATCTCTCTCTTGTTGTGATAATTTATCAATTTGCCATTCCAAAAATCCGTAATTTATACATTTTTCATTTCCTAATTTTGTTTCAATCAGCCGAATTTCATTGGCGCATTTCGCCATTTCAAGCTGCAACTGAATCTCAAATTCAAACATTTCAATAAATCAATAAATCACCTTTGCATTCTCATTTTGCAGCCGCTGCTCGCATTTCTCTTTCATCTCATCAATTTGCTGTTGACATTTTGTTTCAATCGCCTCAATTTGTTGCCTGAGCTGCTTTGCATTTACACATCAATAACAAATCAATCACAAATCAAATCAATAATCAAACTTGATTGATTGATCCAATATTTGTCTCCATCTCCATTCTCAATGAGCGATTCTCATTCTTCACTACCACCATTTCCTCATTCAATTCTTCAATTTCTCCTGAGTTGTCCGCCTCTTTCCTTTCAGTATTGCTCAATTTCACCTCCAATCACAAATAGCAATAAAATTAACTACAAAATAAATATTTACATTGATATTATCAAATTGCTGTTTGAATTGTCTCATTTCATATTTCAATTCGGTAATTTCCATTCTCAATTTCACATTTTCATTCAATATCGATTCCATCTGATTGGATAAATTATTGATATGATCAATCAACAAATTGCTGTGGTCATAATGATTCTCATTGAGATGGCCTTTCATCTCGTCATTGCCCACATCATTGATTGCACATCCTATTACATTGAATGGGCAGCTGATAGGCCGCTTGTCGCATGTTCTCATGTGGCTCTCCATCACCTCTAATTCATCTTTGAATTGACAATTTGGCCTTGGGCATCTCACTATCACTTCTGATATTCGAATGTTAGCATGATTGTCTGCTACAATATCACTTGCAAAATTTATCGTTTTCCTTTCACAGCGTTTTGCTGCTCCTGGACAGAATTTATCTTTTCCATCCAAATAATGCTCAATGCAATCAGAACAAAAGCGACAACCGCAAGGAGCATGGCAAGCATTTATCATTAAACATTTGCAAATGCTGCATATCAATTCACTGCTGATTTCATTATCAAATTCAAATTTATTTTCTTGCATAATTCTCCAAATATTTGAAAACATTTTATCTAAATTTATCAAAATAATTATTTAATTGACAAATAATTAATAATGTAAAAATAAATAAATTAAATATTTAATTTATATATTTCATATTATGCAATTATCAAAATATTTCAGCGTTTTACAATTTTTATAAATCATAATTATTATATTAATTATTTCCTCTTACATTTCAAATTTATACAATTTACGTTTTGATGTAGATAAACAAGCATTTTATAAATATTGAATTTCAGATCAAATTGTTATTAGAAAATTTTATATTAAATTTTTCTATACTTTTCGAATTTATTTATCAATGAAATTCTGAAAATATTAATTAAAAATTGTAAAAAACTTTTTCGGAAATTACAAATGATTATTTATATCGAAATTTGCAGACAAATCGTAACAAATAATAAAAAATTTAGATGAAAAAATTAGACAAAATATATTAATTAATTGTTTTTCGAAATAATAAATACATATTTTATATATAAAATAAAAACATAAAATTTGAATATTTTATGAATTTATATGAACAAATCAAAAATGGTGTGAAAACACAAATAACTTGTAGACAAAATCTATATATTTAAAAAGTAATATTTTGCATTATTTATAAAATGTGAGATTGTGGCCTTCAATCTAATTATTGGTTCAAGGTTACAAGTGTTTAAATAATCAAAATCACTAATAAAAATAAACCGGTCAATTGAAATAAAACATATCAAATACCGTAATTATCCGAATATAAGACGCTTTTTTTTCATCACTTTTGGGGATGATAATCGTGGTGCGTCTTATACATGGGTATAACGGGAAATATTTTTTCCTACTCAGAAAATTTTCTGAAAACCCGGTATGGGCAAGGGAAATAAAGCATAAATTAATACAAAATATTTTTTTATTAGTTACAGAATGTTTTTTTCATTACAGAGATCATTATTTTCATCTTCACTTTTTATCAAATTCTCAATCTCAATGGACTCGTCCACTTCTTCAAACATTAATTCATTTTCCATATCATCATCCTCATTCCCTACATCAGATATATCGTCCTGCCAAATAACATCGTCTTCTGATCCATCCATAGCATTACTCAAACAACATTTCTTGAATCCTTTGATAATAATTGCCTCACTAACTGCATCCCATGATAATTGAATCCATTTGCAAATAGTTTCTAAATCAACCTTTCGTCTGTTTCCAGAAGCAGTAAATGATGGAGCTCCAGAAAAAAACCACTCCTTCCATCTCTTTCGCATCTCTTGTTTAAATGGCCTATTGCAAACTACATCCATAACTTGGAGTTGCCCGGTCATCCCTCCAGGAATAATCACAAGATCTGTTTTGTTTTTTGCCAAAATTTCCTTTACGCATGGCATACGGTGGCATCTAAATGCGTCTAATACCAGTAACCTCCTTGAATTTCGAAATTCATCTTTTCTATCATTACACCAAATAGTCTTAATCCAATCCTTAGTCAACTCCTCATTCATCCATCCATTTTCTTGTGCTTTAACAATCATACCAGCTGGCCAATGAATGTTTTTTGGTAAAGATTTTCTTTTAAAAATTACATAAGGCGGCATCTTCTTGCCGTCACCATAAGCTCCCAACATAACTGTAAACCGATTCTTTTCGTTGCCTGTAGTTTTAATAGGTACGGACTTGACTCCTTTGAAATCCAATGTCTGAAATGAAGGTATATCAAAACTTAGTGGAGTCTGATCCCCATTTGCTATGCAACTAATTGGATATTCATGCCTTTTCCTTAAATTTATTATATATTTCTGATAGTCGAGCAGCTTATTTTCTACATCATCCGGCAGTCGCTGTGCAATCGAAGTCCTTCTTCTTATAGAAATATCATTCCTTTTCATGAAGAGCTGGCACCAGCGCGCCGAGGCTTTAAATATTGAACCAGGATACATCTCCTTGACTAACTCTAAAGCCTTCAATCTAACTTCTACAGTGGATATTGAGGAACCTGAAAATCGCCTTTCATGAACATATTCAACTAATTTTTTCTCCACGTCAGGAAAAAATAATTTCCTCTCTCTGCCAAGGGCCTTTGTAGAGGATCTGCACTCTTTTAAAGTATTTTTATTATTTCTCCAATGCCTTACATTAGCTTCACTGAGTCCATATTCTCTAGATGCTCCTCTATTTCCGATACGTTCGGCTGCTTCAATTACCTTCAATTTGAAACCTGTCGTATAACTGCAGCGTTTAGAAGACATTATAGGGAAATAAAAATTTAAATTTAAGTAACTGAAATTTTAATTTTAAACAAAAAATAAATTTAATGTAATATAAATTTAATGTAATATAAATTTAATGTAATAATTATACATGCGTCTTATATTTGGGTTACTTATATTTTCTTGAATTCAGTCAATTTTTAATGATGCGTCTTATATTGGATGCGTCTTATAATTCGGTATATTATGAAAAGAATTCACAAAAATAAATAGGGAAAAATCAATATTTTTGTATAATAAACAAATAATTAAAAATTAAATATTAATTTAAATCATTAAAATAAAAAGTACTGCTCACATTCAACACGTCTCAAAGGGCATATTATAATTATTATTATTAAAATTATTATTATTAATGTTATTATTATTAATGTTATTATTATTATTATTATTATTATTATTATTATTATTATTATTATTATTATTATTATTATTATTATTATTATTATTATTATTATTATTATTATTATTATTATTATTATTATTTATTATTATTATTTTTATTCTTACACAGTGTATAAAAATACAAGTAAAAAATTGATCACAAAAATATAGCTAAAAAATATTCAAGGCAATAAAATCAATACATTTATTAAATAATTTAACCTCATCATCGAAAATAATCATGTTCAAAATAATCATCATCTGCTGGATCATGGAAATCATCTGGATCATCTGCCGAGACATCTTCGGTTGGATCTATAAATATATCGGTGTCACCTTCCCTATAATGGCCATATGCCAAACTTTGATTTTTATCCACCCGATTTCGCTTATCATCTCTACATGTCAATGCTCTTTTATCATTTTTAATACTAAAAAGTTGGTGATTCTTCGAGGTTATTCTAAACTGAGGGACTGTTTATATTTTATCATTTAAATAACAATACAGATACGACTGATGTGTTAGTCTAGTATCTTTCATATTAATCCCCTTAGCCTTCATACGTTCCTCATCACTCATTAAACTGTAACATTTAGGTCTCAAGAACACCCAATCTATATATAATAACCCTTTATTCTCGTCTTTGAATTTACCAATGACAGAATCAAGGTTCCTACTATATAAAGGATGATTTGGGTCATAATTCAAAGTGTCTAATAATTTATCCCTAATCATTGCAGGTAAAAGAATGTCAAGACTACAATGTTTAATTTCCAAGAAGAAGGAATCAGTGTTCCCAGCAACAATATTTATTTCGCAGTTAAATTTTTGCAACTAAATTTTTGCATCCTAATCTGGTACATCCTAAGTTTGGATAAATCTAGTACAGTTTGACTAATGTAACTAGGTCTATCCAAACACACTGAGTCCTTCCTCAATAAAACAGAAATCAGGTCATCATCGATTTTCGTGTATTTTCGAAATGTCGGTTTCGGACAAAATGTTAATAATTTCTGTGAAGAATTACACAGACGTAAATTAATACTTTTTTTAAGATTTTCAACAGTCTTAGCGTAAAGACTGTTGTTTAATAATTTATAAAAGTTTTTGTCTAATTTATTTGTCGACGCTGCTATTAACGCCGTATTTGTATTTATATAATTTTTGAAAATTTTATCTTGTTTAAATTTAATTGTTCTATATGTTCTTGATATTTTAACACCTAATTTAATAAATAGTTGCAGAAGCCTCCAATGAAGAACGTAGTTTCTGTTTGGGCTGTGTGTAAGCACAAGCTTCTCAACTTTCGAACCCGGTACACACATCTTTTCAGTGTTAACCCAGAGCATTTTTAAGCATTTTAAGGACTCAACTAACGATTCGTTAAGGACTAATTCGGAAACAGCCAATAACTCTAACAGATCACTCGGGAACTCAAGGATTTGAAAGATTTTAGCAGCCAATATATTGCAACTGTAGAAAAGTAAATTTTTACCTTGGTTTATTATATTTGATACGGATAATTTGCTTTAAATGAAATTTTTATGGAATCGTGTTTTCTTTATTCACAGCAATTTTAATTTTTAAGTTAATAGAACTTTTTATTAAATAAATTTTGAATAAACAATATATGATTAGAATGTTATTTTTATAAATACGATGAAAGAATGCCAACCGAATAGTGATGAATATTTTCAATGATTTTATATGTATTCCACGACACTGAGGTTCAGCTGGCCACAGCTCGAGGGACACCAGTTGTTCCTCTTGCCAGAAGGTCGGATGATTCTTCAGCATCGTAGTGGCTGGGATCAGGTCATTTGTTGGGGTTTCCCCACTGATCTGTCGCCACAGGAGATGAAAGATAAAGATTTTAAAGGGAAGAAAGAAGTCACTACATCTGAAATGCGCACAATTATCAAGAATACTACTTATGTGAATGAGCTATCGCAATGACTAAGGGAACCGAAAAAGGCAGGATAATTAACTCTCGTTCATCACCTTCCTAAGGTCGGCATCATAATGATCTTTCCAGTAACCAACTCTCGTTCGGTCTATTTTCCAAAAAACACTGCAGTGCTTGAAACATCGCTTTTATCACCCCTGATTTTGAGAGGAGTACGCTTGCCAGCAATGTATATAAACCCTAAATTTGTGGTCAGGACTATTGCGAACCGTGCTCACGAACCCTTATCGTCGGTTTAGATATTTTAGGCGAAGATGTAGCATTTCTCTCGTCTCTGAAAGCCAGAGTTTTATGAGTTAGTTTGATAGAAGGGCTGTAACGAATCGAGTCACCTCACCTCGAACCAGGTTGAATCCGTCATGGGAATTACTACCAAATTATGCAGATAGATTCTAAGGATAGAGGGTACCCCTGGATGATGATCGTTAACGAAAAATCAATTTTCGGTACATGTGTAACCAACCAGACCATCTCAATATGAATTTTCGACAACGAATTTGTACTTTTAACTTTTGAGTGTACCACGAATGTTTGGTAAAGTTTTCAGGCGACGTGAACGCCATAAGGACCAATTTATCTACTGATTATGATAAATCAAACGTCTAATCGTCATCTCTAAATAAATGCATGCGGGTAAAATCGACACCTGAGAATTTTTACGACAATTAATAGATATATTTTTACACATATTCCGAAAATTAATCGCAGCGAGTGAAACATCAGGGAGAGACACCGGTACGAGTCCAATCAGTAAATCGTGTGAAGCGGCAGAGCCAGTAACCCGGCGGATCTAATCTCATTCAAATAACGACACAGCTGTACACAAAATTTAAAATCACTTAACAAATAAGGTATTGCTTATCGACCAGATGGTATTATCCCGATTATAATTTGCAGAGCACTTTCGAATAATCAATATTCTTAAAATTTTTTTGTGTTTATGAATGTCTATTTAATTGACCAAGGTAACTGTCAAATATAAAGAAAATAATTTTTATTCGTTTCGAATGGTGAATTTAATATAAATATTTCCCTTCTTATTTTGAATTGATTATTTCCATTACTGATCTTGAGTTCGTAAAGGAATGTTGTGGTTATCAGTACGGGTTTTCAACTTATTCTTTTCATCAGCACATTTATCAACTATTGAATACCCGATAAAAATTCCCTGACGACATTAGTATGCCTGAATTAGATTAGTGTAGTTCAGATGTCTTTATCATCTTCGTACTAAGCAGGAGATTGTGAACCTTGATTAGGAATTTTTGTGGAGTGCCAAAATTTGGTGTAGCGTTTGTATAGGGGAGTGGTGTAGCCTGGGTATAGATGAAAACTTGATTTTCTTTAAAACTTCAATTGTTCTATACTTTTATATTATGAGCCACATATAGTGCTAAATGATCTGATTGGTTGCCCTTTCTGTCGAAAACTAACTCCTTCACCACTGATCCGGATCATCTTTTTTATCTATCTATGGAAACTTGTTCTCGTGTAAATTAAAGACTATAGGTATTGCGCCAGGGAAAATTAGATCACACGAAATGAGTGTATACACTTTTTGTTTGGCTTGACCTAAAAACCCATCGTGTTCTGCAAAGGTCTACCATACCAGTCAGTAGGAGAAAAATTAAATGTATAAATAAATTAAGGATATAAAATTTAATAGGCCTACGGGCTAGAACTGTCAAAACTCCGAGACTTCTCCGGTGCAGGTGTGGAAAGCGAGGGTGATTGTTTTCTTTAATTTATTCTGATGTCTACCGTTGTACCACGAAGCGTGATTGGGTATGATGATTGTTGTGATGACTTCTAGTAGAAAGCATGATTTTAATACATACGTTTGATTCATTTAGATATGTCCAAAACCCCAACCACCACAACCATCCTGCGGCCATGTTTCTCCTGCGCCGATAAAAACCTCTTGATTAAAATTCTCCAGACACAAAACGGTCTTCTTAAGAAAAAATCCGATCATCTAGAGGGACCTATTTCTCCCCCGCCCAAATGAAAGAGATAAGACTGAAATTGACTCGCGCAGAACGATGCCGAGATGAACTGATTGAAAAGAGCCGCGCGTTACGAGCGCTGATCAAGAAACAATCCGAGGCGCTGCACAAAGTTTACGTCAGGCGTCTATCACAAAGAAAATCGTCGACATCCCCATCGCAGAGGAAGATAATGTTTTCCCGCATCGCCATTATCAACTGATAGGTTTGGCAAAATCCACAAATCGGGCAAGTGTTAGTAGTTCTGAAGCACAGCGGCCAACGACCTCATCTGACGTCGTTTTTACTGGTATCAGCCAAGCGGCTCCAAAAGCAACTCGCACATCGGCCCCAGTCACTCTTCCGGAGGCGACAAAGACTACTAAGCGCCGGCAGCCGTCTCGGGCCGAGCGAACCAAGAAGCGAAAGGCTCTCCAAGCCGAAAGAAAGCGAACTTGATCGCTGCAGCTAAGCAGCAGCCCCCGGCACTCCCAGCAGAGGTAACTTCTCGCTCCCCACCTGCGTTTTAAGAAGATGCCCGAGATTTCTTTGATCTTGACGTGATTTTTGCGGGAGCTTCGCCAAACACTTTGTGATTGTTTTCATATTGTAATTTTTAAATATATTACTTGTTGTTGAATGATGAGTTTAAATGATTTTAAATGACCTCGTCGATATTGAGATCTGTCTGTATAAAACCCTTTGGTAAATAGTGATGGTATCGACTCGAGAATATATGGTAAAAATAAACTTTCGGTGTTAATTCGTGCCTGGAATGTCGTGGATTTTTGCGTTGTATGTTTGTCAGGAGCCAGTCGTAGAGGAAAAGTTACGATAATAGTTGGGTGATCGATGATGGGAATTGTACAATCTGCACTAATATCGTGAGTGATAAAAAATGACGTGAGTCCTTCTAAAGGCAGTCGGGAAATGGCTCAGTCGAGTTGGGATGAGGGAGTAGTCCTAAGACAGGGGCTCACGTGCTTCATCGTAGCTCGCCGGCACGGCACAGCACTAACGTGATGCGAATCACGGGTGTCATGTTAGGAAGAAAATCGTGTGGACGCTTGGTTAAGGGTCCGTCAGAAATGTAGCATGGTAACTTTGCGTTGAAGACTATCATCCACTATTGCGTGGAAATCTCTTGTAAACCCGACCAACTACCCAACACTTTTTTATTTTAATTTAAACTTATATATTGTCTTGAATAAGCTTATTTATTTAAGATTTTAATTAAATCATTTACTTAGCTTTACGACACTATTTGTTGCATTTAAGTTTTTCACAATTTTATTATAAAGTGGTCCTTTTTTCTCTTTTTCTCGTGTTATACAAATTTTTTAATCTTATTCTTCTATTTCGTTTCATTTTATTCCAATTTATTGATTTCCTGCTTGTTATAAATGGAGTTGAATGTTATAAACTTGAGTTTTCCATGTTTCTTTCGTGTTATTTTATCGTACTAAACTAACATGCTAGAATTAAGTTACATGTTTTGCTCTACACAATTTGGTATGTCGTAGGAACATCGTAAATGAAAGTCCCGTTAACCAAAATGCTATATCATGGCCAGAGTCACTTTCAATTTATATATCTGCTTTAAATAATTTTATAATGTATTTATTAAATTTTATATGATTATTTAATTTTTAAAATAATTTATTTAATTTGAGAATTAAATAAAATTTGTAGATAATTATAATATTTTTTAAAAATAATTAACTTATTTTTTCATATAAATATAAAGACGCAAATTTTCATTTTAATAAAAATAATAAAAATCGAGAATAATATTACGTATGTTTTAATAATCTATCTTATTATTAAAATTTTATGTGTAATGTCTAAAGCTTGTCACCATGAAAAGATAAAATTATCAGATTAATGTAAGTTTATCAGTTAATGAAGTATGTATATTGTTAATTTTATTTATTATGAAAAAAACTGTAATTTATCAATGAATTATAGTTAGAACAAATGACTTAAGTATGCCAAGTCCAACATCAGATTCAAGTGATTTACTGGAACCAGGATATATTATCAAAGAGAGATGGAGAGTTAATAAAAAAATTGGAGGTGGAGGATTTGGTCAAATTTACGAAGCAACAGATTTATCATCTCAAGAAAAAATCGCTTTAAAATTAGAATCTGCACAACAATCAAAACAAGTTTTGAAAATGGAAGTGGCAGTTTTAAAAAAATTACAAGGATTAGATCATGTCTGCCGATTTTACGGTTGTGGAAGAAATGATAAGTTTAACTATGTAGTAATGTCTCTCCAAGTATGACATGGAAAGTATATGCCAAATAATTTAAAGATTTCTAGGGAAAAAACTTGGGAGAATTAAGACGAGCAACCTCTAAAGGTATTTTCTCTATTTCAACAATGGTAAGACTGACTAAACAAATGCTCGAGTGCATTGAAAGTATTCATTCGGTAGGATTTTTGCATAGAGATATTAAGCCTTCTAATTTTGCTATGGGACGTTTACCCAGTACATTTCGAAAAGTATATATGTTAGATTTTGGTTTGGCTCGTCAATATGTAAACACTGATGGGGAAGTTAGACCCCCAAGACCCGTCGCAGGGTTTCGTGGCACTGTTCGTTATGCTTCGGCAAACGCTCATTTCAATAAAGAACTCGGTAGACATGATGATCTTTGGTCGCTTCTTTATTTAGCCGTTGAAATGGTTACTGGACAACTTCCTTGGAGAAAAGTGAAAGATAAAGAACAAGTTCGATTTTAAATATAATATAACAGCAATAATAAATTATGCAATAATTACATAATTATTTTTATTAAAATCCAATTATTTGTAATAAAGGAAAATTATTAATTTTTCAATTATATAATTAAATATTATTTATGCTTAATTAGTATTATTATTATTATTATTATTATTTATTATTATTATTATTATTTATTATTATTATTTATTATTATTATTATTATTATTATTATTATTATTATTATTATTATTATTATTAATATTATTATTTATTATTATTATTATTATTATTATTATTATTATTATTATTATTATTATTATTATTTATTATTATTATTATTATTATTATTATTATTATTATTATTATTATTATTATTATTATTATTATTAATTGATTTCTCGGTAGTGGCACAAATTAAATGTTAAGATAAGCCTTTGCTGAAAAATGAAAAAACTTACGATTTTCCTGCTTTTTTTTCATTATTAAAATTAGAAAAATTTATTGAAAGGTCTTCATATTAAATTACTATTAAATGGTTACGCCATTTCTACATAAATCTGTTAAAAAATTACATAATATACATTTAATTTCTTTATAATTGAAACTAAACAAATAGAAATGAAACTGAAATGTAATCATATGACAATATAACATCCAACACAATCATATACTTATTTATCAAAATTTCATTTCCTTAGTGATCAAATCTATTTTCCTTAACTTGCAAATTAATTACAAAAATGAAGATTATATTTTATCGGCTTTTCTGATTTAATTCCTCACCCTGGAATTATTTTTTTAAAAAATGGAATTTCTAAACTGGATACTTTTTTCTAATTATAATAAGGTCTTTGAATAATATCAATTTGGGCGATTTAAAATATTTCATATATGGATGTCATTCAATATTACATAGAATTTGTCGCTTCCTGGAAATATCCTTATGATGCATAACTGGAAATATAAGAAAGTTAATATTTGAGAGTAATACAAAAATGTGCCAATTCCACGAACTTCAATTTTCTTAGCTCTGCAAAAAAGATTTTACCTGTTTTCAACACGAAAGCAATTTTTTTCTGTGAAACAATAAACAATTAGAAACAGTATTAAATCATGTCTTTGAAAGTAAAAAATAAAATAAAATAAATACATAAATAAAGACATTATATATTATTAGTGTATTTATTACTGGTTTACACTTAACGAACGGAAAGGTCGAACACAAATATACAAACTAGGACGGTCTAGTGATCAATGATTACGAGAAATAATATAAAACTCGTTGTCATCATAACTCGCAATTACTGAAAATTTCAAATTAAAATTTAGATTTCTGACATGCTTTCCTAATAGCAATAAGTGTATCAAATTTTAAGGAAATTGGATTATAAACACCAAAGCTATATAAAGTAAAGCTCGAACTTCGCCGCCATATTGTCAAAATAAAACGTTAAGTGAAATGGATGACATTTTTTTGGAGCAACTGCTTTACCATGAGACAAATTTATATACTGTTACTACCATTTTTGATTCAAAAATTTTTTCCCACTCTACCTTTATGCATATGTAGTAAATCTCAAATGAAAATTAAAGTTATATCATTAATATTCAAACAACTTAAGCATTTACAATTTTGACATTAATGCAGATATCGACCACAAATATTTTTAATTGATTTTACTATAATATACAAAATATAAATAGTTTAATCAATTTAATTTACTTTAATTAGTTTTAATTTAAGATAAACTCGTGATAAATATTTCAGTGAAAATATGGATAAATTAAGAATATTAAATAAGTATCATTCACCGATAATGATTTTTGATAATAATTAAAATTATTTATTTTTTTTATAAAGCTTGTTTATTTTTCTAAATACACTAAAATGCTACGAAAACTGCAACAACGCTAAAAAGGTAGCATTTTCCCCGTGAAACGATATTTCGATGTTACTTACATTTTTATTTTAATTGTTTCACAATATTATTTTATCGATATTTCATTAAAATTATAAATAAAAATGCAACGCAATGTAAAACAATTTAAACGCAAACCACCGAGTGTTAAAAATGCTACACAGAAGCAACACAAAGTGAGGCATTGGTGTAAAATTTAATGTAAAAAAAGGATGACTTGATGCTTTGTTTGAGTCAAATTTTAAACTAAAAATAATATAATTTTCTATAATTTTTCTTTAATAAGCATTAATTAAAAATATTGAAGTTATGCTTTTAATTAAAAAAAATTTAATTTAAAAACTTGATTTTTAACTGCGATATGCAGTTTTTGTTATTTAATTAATTTGAATTTCAAATTATAAACTGTTTTTGGTTATTTATTAAAAAGTCTTCACGGGCCGCGTGTTTGAGGGGCCTGGTGTAAATAAAAATACAAGTGAAATTTATACATCTATTTTTCTCAGCAGTAATCTCATTAATTTGTTTTTACTTTAAAAACAATTTCTTTTATGTTTGTATTAAATATTTTATAATCCTTTTAATCAGTTACAACAAAATTGTAATTATTTATGAATTCATTAAATTTATATTATCATTAATTTGAAACTATAATTTCAATATTATAAAACAGCTATAATTAAAATTTCACATACAAATTCGTAAAAATATTGTCAAAATAAACTTCAAATATTTGTAAAAGTTGCTGTTTTACAAAACTATAATTTTAACCTTTAATGAACCATTCAACTTTTCTCACTACTTTTAAAATACCGAAATATATTTTTGACAATCGACTATTTTTTAAATTTCCAATTTTTAAAAATATTAAAATTTTCACATTTTAAATCCGCACAATTATAAAAAAAGATTTCTTTTGGAATCAGACTTTCACATTACAGACTCCCGATGCCGTAACTCATAGCTCAACTCTGTAGCTTTTAATTTCATAGATAATCATTAAATATTTGAAACGGATTAAACTATTTGGAATCAGTTTTAGAGAGTTTCGTTACCGAACCGCCCTTCACTAATGTCATTTTTTGTCTTCATTCTTATTTTGCCATACGAGTTCCTATTATCGCCGGTTAGACACATAAAATCATGAACATATCAAAATATATGAAACAAATAATGTTATAAACCACGCGAGATATTTTTCTAGTTGTCTTCTCCAGTCACGCATTCTGCGATTTCAAGTACATATATATTTACGTATTCTAAAAACACACATAAGCAGTCTGATAAATTTGTTTTATGTGATTCTAAAGAAATGAAGTTAATTATTTCCATTCTGGAAATCGCTCGGCATGTATTTCATTTTCTGTTTTAGTATATTATTTTCCAGAATTGATAAATTACTTTACAGTATAAAGTTTACACAAAACTCCTAATACACTATAAATGATTTTCGTGCACCATAATTAATGTAAAATTTTGAAAATCTTTGAAATTTTTGTCTTTACAAAAGTGTTCATAGAGTCTACTGAGTTGTATTATAATATCAAAAAAATTCTTGTTTCTCTAAAGCAGTGGTTCTCAACCCGTGTTCGGCGAATGACATTTTATCTTTAAATTTGCATTTAAGATACATATCATCATAAACCTCAATCAATTTTTTTATAAGATGATTCAATAAGAAACCCGTTACACAGATATATAAACATACAAATATAAGTGTTTTTTATTGCTTGTTATTGTTGCGCGTGGTATTTTCTTTGCTTATAAGAAGGTATTGTTTACGTTTACGACAGATTTATAGTAATTTGTGACTAGTCACTCATTGTGGGCAAGTATTTTTTGTCAGTGTTCCGCATAAAAAAATCATGTGAATGGTGTTCCGCGCTTTTATATTAATTGAGAACCGCTGCTCTAAAGCTTTCAATATAATTAAAAGGAAAATTATTCTTACTCTCTTCCGGTTAAACTAATTTTAATTAATTCGTTCAGTTTCATATTAGTTTTTAAAATGAAATTTTCGGCTAGATCGTTCTACAATTTGCGGATTTGTTTCTCCTCTCTCGCATTTGAAAGAGTAATCTTACATCTCAACACATCATTACCAAACCATATTACCAAGACCTTTTACAATACAATACACTCGATCCGCAATTTCCAATTTTTCCACTCTTCAGTATATAAATATAATTATAATTATAATTATAATAATTATCATAAATATAATTAACAAATCCATCGAAATAAATTCCAAACAAAGTATAAAACCTTGTCATGTCCCAAAAATTCTAAACAATACATCATATAATGTTTTCGTTGTCACTTTCAGCATGAAAACTTCAAATACAAATAATTCTTCACTTTTAAGGGATTTTTCTTCTCTTTTTCTCAAATTCATTTGTCAAAGAGACTGGTCTATTTTTTACTCAAAACAAATTTGGTTCATTGACATTACTGTATCAATCACAGTTTAAAATTGCAACTCTATGAATCTTTTAAATTATCCTAAGATTAGGGATTTTAATAATTTTTGTACGATATATTTATGAGGGGCTTCTAAATACAGAAAAAAACGTTAGATAATGAAGATAATTGCTCCAAAGGTGAATATTATTTTTTAAAAAAATGGGCTCAGCCTAATCATTATATCTGTATTTATCTATTTTGTAAATATAACATTTTATTTCTTGAAAATTTATTATTTGCCTACCTAAACTGTTGTCCCAAATTAAAGTTCCTTGATAATTGATTATTCCCACAATTGAAATCGGTCAAGTCTTACTTACAAGTCTTGCTTCAAGTCTTACACAAGTATTGTATGATATAACAATTACATAATCACTCTCGTCATCATAGTAAGTAGTAACCTAGTAACCATAAATTCATCGACCACAGCATTTAATTCAATTTCTTTAATGCATTCCTTCGCATCGCTATAATCCATCGAATTGATATTTTTGTTATTAGCTTCATTTGCATCGTACAACCTTTTACTGTCCATATCTATTTTAATATATCCTTTGACTCGGTAAAAATTGTTAGTATAGCGCACTAGATTAAACAATCCATTCGATCCAGAGCCAGGAGAATAATGAAAGTTATTAGCTGCCGATTTTGCCATAACAATACCAATAACTAGAACTTCACCTCTGGGAACAGTTATTAACTATATCCCTTACTAAAATGCTATTCGGTATTCCTTCTTCATTTTGAATGGATTTGAATTTGATAAAAACAGTTGGTTGAAGACAATCGAAGACCTCTTCTTTCAACCCAATCACTTAGTAATCAATCATGACAGTTTTATCTATTTTTTAAAGGTTCAAAACTATACTATATTTACACATCTTGTTGGTACTAAATCTGCTAATACAAAAACTTGCTCATATTTATATGTTAAACAGAAAATTTATAAATTTTAATTTTTTTCCTGACTAATTTCGACAAACATTCTCTTTATCAGTCGTGAATTTCTAATTTGGCTTGCTTATAAACTTAAACTTAATAATTTAAGTATGTGAAAAAATATATTCCAACATTGATATAAATATCCTGTAAATCTAAATTTGAAATTGATAGATTATTATTTTTTCCCCAAACTTGCGTATACAAACCAAGACAAATTTCCAACATAATTCTTCGGCAATTAGATTGGAATTCATTTTTAAATTCATGAATTACTTTAAATATATACTCAAAAGAACTGTAAAGCGTTTGGATGCGCATAACGTATTGGGAATTTTTCATATATTTTTCCAGTGGAAAATAAATTAATCAGATATAACAAGGACAATCAGGTTTCTTCAGATTTTCCCACAATTTGTAGACTTTTTAAACTTTCTTCCGAATAATCCACGACCATTAAGATTTAGGTGGTTAAAATTAATTAAATTTAAAAATTATATTCATCAAAACATTTTAAAAATTTCAAAAAACCACCAACAAATACATTCGGAATTAAAATAATTTAATTTCTCAAAAATAATAATTTCCCAATTTTTCAAAAATCAAACTTTTGCATTGTTATTTCATTAAGAGTTTATTTAATTATTAACTAATGTTATTCTGTGCCCAAAGTCCAATCATCCAAATATAATATGC
Organism: Schmidtea polychroa; assembly: GCA_959609185.1. Lineage (NCBI taxonomy): Eukaryota > Metazoa > Platyhelminthes > Tricladida > Dugesiidae > Schmidtea > Schmidtea polychroa. The sequence goes on from CAUHTR010007891.1 coordinate 140,836, forward strand.
AATGAAGAATTTATTTAATTATTAACTTGGCCATAGAACAATGTCGGAACTTTTTACCTGAATTAATAGTAATGTTTTATGTAGTGGGGATTTTATTAAACAATGTTTTATCCATTTTGATTTACAACCTTTTGTAGACTAGCGACCAATTTCATGAGTATTTGTTTTGGAAACTTTTCATCTTTTCCGTAAACAATCTTTAAATTAAGTTCTTATCATCAAATGGTTTTTTAGTACTTTTATTTCCAGTGTTTTCTCAGTCAAATAATCCTAAGTACAAACAATCATACCCGGAAACCATTTCAAGTTGGTATAAATAGTTTTCTACGCTGTATTTAAATATTATCAAATTAAAATCATCTTCGTGGAAATCTTCGAACCTTATTATAATCATTCATTTTTTCAGAGTATACAATCGATCTTTCTTTCGTAATTTACCACGTTATTATTTGCAAAAATAACAAGGATAATTGTTTGAAATTTTTTTTTATTCACCCATTTCCAAAATAAATAAAATTTAAGCAAATAGTATTCTTTTAATAAATTTTTAATTACATTTTAAAATGTCAATAAAAATAATTTGTACATTGTAAAGAATCGTATATAAACGCATGCTATCACGCCTATATTATACGAAGAAAAGAAACAAAAATGTATAAAAATAATATAATAATTAATATAACAACATGAGTCAGTGACAAGCTATTTTTAACCTTAAGGCATTTAAAACCCTATTTAAGGTCTACTATGGTACGAATATATATATATATATATATATATATATATATATATATATATATATATATATATATATATATATATATATATATTATATATATATATATATATATATATATATATATATATATATATATATATATATATATACATTGAGAAGTTAATGCATCCACGACTAAAATAACCTTTTCAGGTAAACATCCTAATAATTTATTAAAAAGAGAGCTTGAAGACCATAAATCAGTAATATATCGATATTTGTTGATACTCACAAATTTTCGGCACTGCCTTTTTCAAGTGAATTCAGTGGTGAAATTGGAAGGAATAAAAGTTCTTATAATCCTAATAATTACCCATTCGGATCATATTTTGCTAATCAGAAATAAAATCACAGTTATGTATTTCAAAAAATAAAACGATATAATAAAAAGAGAAATTTTATTAAGTTTTGGTTTAAAACTTGAGTTTACTTTTCTCTTTATTTCTTGAACTACACAGGTTGATGTTGGTATAATTACCAAACGCGTTTTGTGAAAATCAAGCTAAAATGTAATATAACGTTTAACACAGTAAAGGGGATTAATTGAGAACTGGTCAGTCACTGAAATCAGACATTATCCAAATATATTTTACAGATGTTTAATTTCAGAAAAGATATAACATCAATAAGACAGGAATTCTACAAATACAAATTCATATTCAATTATTGTTAATTTATAGTAAAGTCAGTTTCATATTTCTGTAACGTAACCGATCGACAGAACGGATAATGATAATTTATTTCACATTTGTGATTGTGCACTGTGCAAATATTTTTCAATTTCACTTAAGAAAGTTTGAACAATTTATTTATATTACCTTATCATTATTCTATAAAAGTTTCGAAAAACATTTCCTATATTATAATGAAAGAGTCGCGCTACATATTTAATTATTATTCATGACTTATTAATCCGGTAACTTTTCCCATTTGATATATTTCCGCTTGCCGATTTCAGTGATTTTATAATTAATAACTTGTGTAATTTCATCGGTCTCGAAATAGTCTTATAAAAGCTCATTTAAGCAGCGGGTTTTAATTTAGTTCATCTAAAATATATTCAGAGATTTTTATAGTTTTATAGAAAAGCTATATAATACATAAAATATGATAATTATTTGATCAAATTTTTCTGTAATTTAATTATGGTTTATACTAAGCGTCATAAATTTCGCGGAATTTGGAAATATGCCGGTCTCGCTAACGGGTTTTCTGAAAACCGGTTTACTGATAATTTACTGGTCATTTCTAAAGCTTAATATAATTACTACATAATGGAAAAATAATACAAAAGTTTAAATTACATAAATCCGAACAGTAAAGTGATTAATTAAAAATAATGAATACAAAGAATCGTAATAAATGCTAAAAAATTCATATTTTTTAAAAATATCAACATTAAATATTATCAATTCACAAAACAATAAGAAACGAACAAATTTTTAATTGACTTCTAATCTTAAAGCTTTTCATACAGAATTTTTGTTATTTTATCTACTTTAGCCTTTCTCATGGAAAAGGTTATTAAAAAAAGTTATTAAAGTAAACAGGTTATTAAAAAGGCACACCATATCCGAAATTTTTTCTCTTAGACTCAATTCGAATGCTGTCCGGTTTAGAAAGCTCTTTAGGATTCTTTGTCGGAACTTTGTTAAATTTTACCTATAATATCTTGACCACAATATATGAGCACTTCACCACCAGGTCACATCATATACATAAATACATTTGACATCTTCAAATAAGACGTATAAGAAACTATAGGTAGATGTGTGGATTCCAGCCCAACAGGAATCCTCGACTCACAATTTCTTTTGGGTGAGTTGGGGGTACCCTTTTTAGGTTACCCCATACTTTTTTTTGACAACTCCCCATAAAATATTTTAAATTTTGTTTTAATTGGTGATTACATATGGTTAATTTTGTTTTAATCATCAATTACGCAATATTAAAAAAAATTAAATCGCTAATAACATCATCAATTTAATTTTTTTATACGAATATCAAAGACTCTATTGGTTGAAATTAAATTCTCTATTTATGAGACTATGATGTAATCACAATTTTGAAATTTTATTTTTAGTACATCATTTTTCAATTTACCATCATTTTAAACAACTTGAGATATTTCCATTCAAACAATATGTAGATAGAATTTAAATCTCTACCAAATGACATCATTATTTATTTCAAATAAACAGCGCCTTTTTATCTTATTTTTTAACTTTGTGAAAAATCGGTCGAAATACAACTAAACTAGTGACATCTGATGATGCCATTAGAAATTACATAGCATTTTACAACATAATTCATTATATTCAATAAAATTTTGATTATAGTGCAAAATTAAAATTATAAAAATATATAAAATGGAATTATAAAAAATAAACTCTTAAAATTGAATAAAATCTTGAAAAACCTCTCTAAAATTATATTTTTCCGTTATAAAAAATAATTTCAAAACATTTTTAATTATTATGCTTCCTGATGTATTTTCAAACTGTTAAAATTTGCAGTTATTTTGTTCCGACTTTTCTCCGAATAATTGTACCGTATTTCAGTGGTATTCATTGCAATTAAATAGACTTGTAGCTTTCAACATGATGTAAAAAGGAGTTCCCGGCTTATGCGAGATTTCCAACTGTTATAGCATACTATTTTGTAACTCCTTTTTTACGTACTGATTACGCAATATTTTTTAATTTCCCTTTTAAATAAAGTTTCGCATTTTGGAATTTGTTTTATTTAAAAGAAGACTAATTTTTCATGCAATAAAGTATGTACTTCAAATTAATAGTAAAATGATTACCGTATATATTCGCGTATAAGTCGAGTAAATTTTAAGAGGTCTTTAAGTCCTAAATTGGAAACCCGCGTATAAGTCGAAGTAACAAAAATAAAAAAAGGTTTAATGATTTCATTAAAAAGTAATTTGTACGTTTTTTGACCCGCGTATAAGTCGAAGTGGCTATTTTGACTTGAAAATTTGACGTAAATTTCTCGACTTATACGCGAGTATATACGGTAATCTTTTTGTTCGCATTTGATCTTTTTTTCCTTTTTCGCTTTTCCTTTAGAATTGCATTTCAACTATAGATCATTATTTTCTCCTATTTAACAAACATATTCAGTACTGCCTTTCACAAATATTATTACCAAATTGCCGCTTCACTTAAATAGTTTATATGATAAATAATTTACTCAATAATTAACAAAGAAATCATATTTAAATTTCATTAATGGTTTGAATGAAGTACACAAATTTGGCTTGTTTCTATCCTTATTTTCCCCATTAACTCACATCTCAGTATTGTAAAGTGTCGTTGTAATTTTATTAACAAATAATAGTTTTAATTATCAACATTATTCAAGGATTGATTTTCCTTTTTTATTTTAAGGTAGGAAAATTAAAACAAAATGTCGACCATAATCTATTGTTACGGCACTTGCCTCTCGAATTTAAACAAATACTGGAACACATACAAGAACTGCATTATTTTGCGAAACCCGATTACTCTAAACTTCATAATCTTCTCGATCAAACTATGGCCAGGAAATTGTTCAAATTCACAGATCCTTTTGATTGGGAAATAGTTGTTAACCCAGAACCAAATAGTACCAACAAAACAAAATGAAGTCGAAGTCCAAGCAATAAATAATAATTATATAAAAAAGGTACGCATTTTAGATTATCAATATTTTTAATTTTATTCATCCTTTGTTCGAAACTATGGTAAAATAATTCAATAATTTTCATTAATTTACCTCTAAATTATTAATTATGAATTTCATTTTTCATTTAATTTTTCATGCTATCGAATAATTTTATAATTATTTTCAAAATAGACCACTGAATATATTTAGATCATTCAAATATATATATATATATATATATATATTAAAAAGAGAGTTATACACCATCGATATACACCAAACACCGCTGAGAACCGTTTCCTATAATATAACAAAAAAATCAATAATCTTACATTATAGAAACATACATACTTACTTTGATTTCACGTTGATGTTCTCATTTATAGCTCAATGAGATACATCTTATATTATAGAAAACTGAAAAGTGGAAGAAAAATTAAAAACTGCACACAAACGCAACACATACTAAAAACACATACAAACTTTTGATTCGTAGAAATGTAACGGTGAGATACGTTTCTATAATAAACTTTATTTTAGACAATTTTTAGAAAAAAAGATCGTTGAAAATTTTTAAAATTATATTTTTAATGAAAATATCAAGAGCAGATGAATTTGGTTCAATATCTTTCCAATCTAGATTTGATTTCCTGAAAGAAGCCCTTCATATTGAGCTCAGAAAAAAATTACAAAAATTAAAAAAATTATTTTAATCATCGATTTTCCCCCAAAATGTTTTAAAAAAATACATATTTTAGGTAATTGATTTATTTATTTCATTAATTATAATTAAAAATATATCGGACTCACATTTTTTCGAAATAATTCCAAAATAAATAAAGGTAAATCTCATAAATTCCTAAAAAACCCTGAAAATTAATTAAAAATAATTTATAATTATACTGTTGATTAAAAGTAATATTTAAGAACTTGAATAATGATCTCATATCTCATATGGATCAGAATGTAAGTCTTAAATTTACTTTAAATAAAAAAATTACTTGAAAGCCATTTGTAAAATGTCTAAAATAAATTTCCAAATGATGAGACATGATAAATTGATAAAGATGATTTACAATTACAACCAATTACAATTGGTAAATAAATTGGTGAGTGAATTTACACGCCAACCATCACTATAGAGAACGTATCTCAGTGCTGTTTGGTGTATTACTGATTTATAGTCTTCAAACTCTCTTTTTAATAAATTCAATGGAAAAAAATAATCAGTGGTGAAATTGGAAGAAAAAAAGTTCTTATGGGCCCAGAGCGATTTTCTCCGAGAGTATAAGGCACAGATCAAAAGTTTTTAAATCATTATTTAGAACTTATTATCATTATTTAATCAACTACTTTTTGATAGACTATATTTTTTGTTTTTCCATGTGGTGCAAATATGTAGAAGTTTTTTGTAGGGTTTCGTTTTATATTGAATGGTAGAAAACTACTTTTTCAAATGTTGAAACTTGAAGCAAGAAAAAATTGTCTGAAAATAAAATTTATATGATGATAAAAAGTTTTATAATAAAATTTCGAGTTTTTAAAAATGATAAAATTTGAAATCGTACGCAAATTTCTTATAGTTTGGGAGGAAGTGTTCTAGCTACTGACTAATTATTTATTTTTATATAAATAATTTACTGGGAATATTTTCCTTATTGGACGACCATAAATGAATACAATAAACCACTAATTTATTGAATTATTATCATTTTATTATTATTATAATTATAATCATTCATTATAATCATATATTATTATTATTATTATTATTATTATTATTATTATTATTATTATTATTATTATTATTATTATTATTATCATTATTATTATTTAAAACAATAAAATGATAATTTAAGGCCTTTTGCTGCAAATAATGTATTTAATGAAAGAATTTTCGACTATACGATAGTCCTTGTCAATCTCGTCATTGACAAGGACTATCGTATAGTCGAAAATTCTTTCATTAAATACATTATTTGCAGCAAAAGGCTTAAATTATCATTTTATTGTTTTAAATAATAAATGCTGCTACCAAGCAATCATCATTTTATATTATTTATTTATATTATTTATTATTATTATTATTATTAATTAGTATTATTATTATTATTATTATTATTATTATTATTATTATTATTATTATTATTATTATTATTATTATTATTATTATTATTATTATTATCAATCATTGGTGAAAATGAATATGACTAATTTCACTGACGCTAAAGTTTTTATCTAACGTATTTTTCTACACTCTATTCTAACGTCATTCAGTTTTTGATTAGTTTACTGAATTTTTAATTACATTTGATTAAATATTTATAACTGAATTACTTCTTTTAAACTAAATTTTATTTTCCCTATTACTGATAAAATCTTACATATGTGACCTTAAACATCAGTTTATTCGCATATTTCCTTTAATCTGTCTCGCATTTTAGCTTGACTGCTGCTTGACGACAAATCCGAAATGAATCATCAATGTCTACGATGACATTTCGACAAATAATATCACGTCAACTGCTTGCAGAGAATAATAGACATAAAATGCGCAGAAAAAATTTTGCTATTCAATTTTTTTCGCGATTTTGCTTAAATTATTGGTTATTTATAATATTTACTTAGACATTTTTTAATTATATTAAAATTCTTTCAATAACAAGGTCTGCCGATAAAACCTTGTCTAGCTTGCTCTGTCAGCAATTTGTGTTGGAAAATTATTTTTTATTTACTTAAAATAATATTAATCAAAAATAAAAGTTTTAATAGATCGATAAAATTCTTTAGAATAGCCACATTTTTTTCGGTGCAGCCTTTATCAAGTGTTTGTAATTTTAGATTAATTTGAAAAGGATTAAGTTGCATTTCTCCAATTCAGACATTCAGGTTTTGAAATTTTCTTTTGATACAGTCAATGTTATAATTATAATAATAAATGCTTGAAGAATCTGACAGGTAGCAGACAAAATCATTGAAAGCTGTAATTTTAATCAATTAAAAATAGATATTGTTATTCTAAAAGTCTATTAACAAGTCACCATTGTGTCGTCGTTTTTGAAATATCCATTTATAATTATTGAATAAAACGATATTTAAAATGACTACCCAACTTTATCAGGAATTAAAGCATTGAGTAAATACATTTGAAAAGTTTGTTTTTTTCCATTAATTAATAACTTAATCTTTTGAATACGAATATGTTTACTATTGTAAGGATAATTACATAGAATATGATTTAATTTTCATTTAACAAGTATATTATAAACTTTTATATAATAATAATATAATAATAATAATAATGACAATAATAATAATAATAATAATAATAATAATAATAATAATAATAATAATAATAATAATAATAATAATAATAATAATAATAATAATAATAATAATAATAAAGTAACTTGTAAATAAGTATGAATTTAAATTATGGAATGATGAAATGTCTTGACTGTGGTAATATTTATTGAATGATTGTATGAATATTCTCTATTCAATTGCTAACTCATGCTTGATAAATTACCTTAGAAATATTAAAAATAATTGTTTAAATAATTAAAAAACTAATATGGAAATTGTGTAAAATATAATTTGTTTAAATAATATTGAGTTTGTACTGGAGATACAGGGTTTTTCAAAATATTTAATCCTCTTTTCAAAATATTTAATCCACTTTTCAAAATATTTAATCCTCTTTTCAAAATATTTAATCCTCTTTTCAAAATATTTAATCCTCTTTTCAAAATATTTAATCCTTTCAAAAAATTTAATCTTATTTTAAAAAGACCCATAAATGAGAAATAATATTACTCTTTCAAATGACATTAGAAGAATAATTTGCCAAAAATATGAAGCGGGAAAGACAGCAATTCAAATTTCAAAGGATTTAGAGCTCAAGTATAAAACAGTGGTATCTGTTCTGAGAAAATTCAAAACCACCAGCAAAATTGATTCGGAAAAATCAAAGGCGGGTAGAAAGAAAGTACTGAGCCTTCCTGCAATTTCATTAATTAAAGAAAAGATAGGTGAGGATGTTTCGATAACTTTAAAAAATATTAAGACAGCGCTGGAGCACGATTTAAATATTTCGGCGTCGGTTTCATCAATATTTAGAGCTATCGATAATTTTTCATATACTTTTAAAGACTCTCCTTGATTCCCGAAGCAAGAAACAACACTGCGAATATTGCAAGAAGAAAGGAGTATGCATCACAGTTTATGCTTTAAGCATTGATAACGTGGTCTTCTTGGATGAGATGGGCGTCAATTGCAGCATGAGAAGATCATATGGGAGGAGTTTAATTGGGACAACTCCAAAAAAAACCGTGAGATCCATCAGATCTAAAAATTATTCGATATCGGCAGCAATCACAAGACAAGGAATTTTTCACTTCGAAATACAGGATCATGCGTATAATGGTATTGACTATCAATCTTTTATTAATAATTTGATCACAAGATTCGAAATAAATGGGCTAGAGAATAGGATTTTTATAATGGATAATTGCTCTATGCATAAGGTTATAGGAGTAAGATCTTTAATTGAAAAATCTGGTCATTCTTTAATTTTTCTTCCTCCTTATAGTCCCCAACTAAATCCGATTGAAGAGCTATTTTCAGTATGGAAGGGGCTAATTAAGGCGAGAAATTGTATGTCTGTTGAAGAGTTATATGACTCCATTAGAACTGTCCATGATGAAATATCGGCAAGAAATTGCATTTCTTATTATGATCATATGCTTTCTTTTATCGCCAAGGCATTAAGAGAGGAAGATTTTAATTAAATAAAATATAGTCTTATATTCTTGATTATTTACGAATTTTTTTTTTGCCTCACATTGATTCCGAAAATATGATTTAATATTTCGAAATAGGATTAAATTAAATAAGATTAAATAAGATTAAATTTTTTGAAAGGATTAAATATTTTGAAAAGAGGATTAAATATTTTGAAAAGAGGATTAAATATTTTGAAAAGTGGATTAAATATTTTGAAAAGAGGATTAAATATTTTGAAAAACCCTGTAATAGAAACAGATATATTATAGGTAAATAGTGAGATAAAAAACAGTTAACCTTTTCTTGGTTTATTTCCAATAGAGTTATTAAAAAGGCGGGTATTTATTTATTAAAACTCATTTTGACAATATAAACTTAAAATAAACTTCATTATGACCCATGCTCAAGTGATCTATAAGCTGCTAAGTGAAAATCATATGATAAATCGTTCACATTTTCACTTAAATGAAATGTTAAAACTCCCAAAAAATAAAACAAAAAATAAAAAATAGAAAGTCAATGGCGATTGAAGAATGCTTCATGATCTGACATTATCCACTTTAATAAACATTTTCTCTACTGTGCTACTGACCACTACTTTATATTTTAAAGCAAAAGCCAGTGTTTATATTTTAAACTTACCCAAACCCCTTATCAAGCATCATATGGCCATTTCATAAGAAAAGTTAAATCTGAATATTTGGGTTACTTAAAATTTGTAATCTCTTTCTCATTTTCTTTATTCCTTTTCTCATGAAATTAGTGGTAATCGTACATTTCCTAGATGGTAAACATTTCATCCATTTCTACCTGATTGTCAAATTATGAAATCCGAATCGAATGGGAATTTCAATATTTGCAAATTATCCAGTGATAAATAATTTTGGGAATATAATAAATTTCAAATGCCATGTAAATATTTAGCCAGCCGACAGGAATATACAGCCAAATCATTTCCTATGATATTAAAATTTGGAAATTTTCTTGTCCTAAATAATTTATTTTTATTTCTTAAAATCTAATTGCATTTGTAAATTTTGCGATTTCATTGGAGTAAATTAATTGCTTTTAATGAAGTTGATATAACTTAATTTCACAGTTTCCCCACAAATTATTTTTTGTTCACTTAAATTGGTTTTAATCCATTTCCTTTAAATAATTCTAGTTTTTCTTTGATGTAAAATTACCAATAGATTTATTTTACCAAAATTATTATTGGTTTTGAATTTTTCTTGTCTTCATTTATTAAATTTAAAATGTTCAATTTTCTCTTTACAGACAAAATTATTGAGAAACAAAAAATCATTTTTTGGATTGATGGAATTTTCATATTTTCAGCATAATTTCTTTTACATTTCTTTGAAATTTATTGTTTTCTTTCAAATATTTGTTAATATTACCTTATAATCTTTCAGAGACTTTCACTTCATCCTATCTTACACAATCTGAATATCGCTTCCGGTTAATATTTATAAATATCATTCCAAAAGTATTAATGACTTCTATTTAGAGATTAAAATTTATGTGAACTCTCTTCTTGGAGACATTATGCGCAATGTTTGTAAATAAAACTTTTCAGGCAACATTATTTGTAATGCTGTTTTTAAATAAATATATTTATTATTTCTACTGACAGACTTTTAAAATCACCTCCAGTAGTAGTTTTAAATGAGCTTTTTAAATTTTTTTTGTTACTTTCAATGGACAAGTTAAAATTAAAGTATATAAAATATAAATTAATTGAATAACTTATTAAATAATAAAAGTAATTAAATTAATTAATTGTAAATTGCAATTACAATAATAATTAATATATTTATATTGGAAAATAAAATATTTCTTTGGTAAATTAATGACTAGTATTTCACGCTCAGAAACGTCTGTGAATTCTCTTACTTAAATATTTTTATAATTAATACATTTGAATAAGAATTTGTACATTTTAAACGTACTGATTTCTGAATATTGAAATTAATAGCAGAAGACTTTATGAGAAAAAATAAACTAGAAATGCATTTTACAACAATTTATTCACGCATGACCTCTATCAGTAATTTTGCTATATTATTGATTATTAGGTGCGATTTATTGATTTTATTTGCTTAATTTGATTTTGTGAGATTATTATCTGTTTATTAATTTATTCAGATCCCAATTAAATATTTAATAAATATGCCAATTAAACATTAAACAGGCAATTAAAAATAAAATAGTAAACTTTGAAACAATAAAATGACCTTTATTATCTATGGAGCCATGAATTATTTATATTAAAATTATTTTATCTATTGAACGAATCGACCAATATTAGTGAGCATAATAAAAGCTATGAAAAAATAGGCATGTCTAAAAAAAATTAATAATTTTTGGGAACATGTTATTTGTGAAGCTTTTTGATAACATATTGGAATAGAAAAATTAATGTGTAAAATGCTGTGAACACTTGTGTTTCGAATGGTTTTAAATAGTTTGGGTTGCAAATTGTTGTTTTAAATGTATTAAATTATTAAGTTTTTTTTTGATTTTAAGATTGTTAAAATTACAAATTATATTAAAATAAAATTTGCTTATAAAATATATATTATCTATAATTTTTTCTATCCTACCTGACGATAACAGGAAAACTGTTGAAATATATAGTGAAACGAATGTTCGAGTTGCGCTTTCTTATAATAAAATTTATTTAAAATAAAATATATTTATCCCAAATGTTTAGCATTATAGGCCCATCCGCTATAATTATGCAATTACGCTGTTCAGAAAATATCTAAATAATTTGTTAATTTTATTTAATACCAGGCGACTTTGGTTATTTTATTTCTATTTTTTTATTGATAAAAATTTTGCTGTATTATACAATATGAGACTTGTGTACAATTTTCTTTACAGTAAAAGAAATTTCGACAAACTAATTTCTAATAACTTTAATTCTTTGCCAACTTTGATTGGATAACTTAATTAAAATCTTTATGGAATTTTATATTCTCAGAATAAAATAAGTAACTCATCGGTTCATTTATAATTTATTCATGAATATCTAAAATTACTGATGAAGATTTGAAAATTATATGCTTTCTATAAAGATAAATTGCGTTGTAGGAATTGAAGTTTACTAAAATTTTATAAATGAGATTTGCATTACTTACTTTTTAAATATTTATTTTTAAGCTATAATCAATAATTCAATAATTTCCATATTAATATTTATAAGACTAGATCAAAACAATATATAACGTACACTATTATATATCGGCACAGTCATTCCATCTATTAGGTTGATACAGAACTGTATGCAGTTTTTATTTTTTTATCAATCGAAATAACAATCAACACAAATTTACCAACGAGCTACAAGTTTGTTTTCTAATAGGATAGAATGCTGGATTTCTGGTGTCGACGAATTCTCAGAAGTCATTTTCTGCAGCATCTTGATTATTGAAGCATTTTTCGTACAAGAAGTTTTTTTAATTCTTTAAAATGGGTAATAGGTTGGAGAGAGCTTCGGTAAATATGGTGGATAAGGCATCACATCGCAGATCCATTCGTATTATTTTTGGGAGCGTTTGTTGAGCGATATGTGGCTTAGTAATTATAGTCAGTGTAATAATTATTTAATAATAAAATCTAATATTCATCATCTCTTATTATTATCCAAATAATGACGCTATAAGCTAACTATAACAAAAATACTTGAAACTCTATAGCAGAACAAATCAAAATGGAGAAAGTAATATAGCAATCACGTATTCATTACACAGAATTAAAGACTCTTGTACATTAATTAGAATGATGAACAAAACTAAAAATTAAACAGTAACAAAATTTGTGCTTCTTTTATCCTATGGGATACGGCTTAAATGGGGTGAGCATGAACTTTTCCATCTATATACTCTCCACATTTAATTCATGTGCAATTGCTTAACACTAGGACGGCCGGAAATATTTTATACCTTGGAAGGCCAAACCGGTCAATTTGACCGGTGCACATATGCTCCTTATTTTCATGCTGAGATTTCTATGATGCAACTCATTTAGCAATACTTTCTTTGTGCTACTAACACGCTTTCAAAATTTAACTATTTTTATTCTAACAGTAGTTAATTTATTAAACTACTTACAACAATGAAATAAAAATATTTGTTTAGCTGACACAAAGCTACACTATTTTAAACATTGTCTTCGCGTTTATTCAGACTGGTATGTATGTATACTTCATTTCTTGTTTATAAATATTCTCTTGCTTTTATTCAAAGATAGTGCTTATTAAAAGTGTAATTAAGCAAGCATTAAGAGTTCTAAGTTTTGAAATTTGGTAAATTAAAAGAATCAAACGAAAAGCCTGATAAATTCGGTATCAAATACTGGATTCTCAGTGATGTCAAAACCAAATTTGTCATCAATCAAATGCCATATTTAGGGGCTCACGATAGAAACGAACGCTGTGGATTACAGCTGGGTGATTTTGTAGTCAGGAAACTAATGGAGCCATTTTTCAATAAAGGATACAATGTCTGCACTGACAATTTCTTTACAAGTCTCTCACTAGCTGAACATCTCCTTGTAAATCGAACAACATTGGTTGGTACTGTAAGGTTAAATTCACGCTTTTTATCATCAGCTCACTTAAAGCCGCAACAGCAAGATGGCCAGTCGCTACTTTCTATGATTTGCTTGATAAAGCAGCTCTCAACGCTCATGTTATTTTCAAAGATGCTACGGGATCAACTATAAAAAGAAGGGATTTTATTTTTGAATTAGCTACATCTCTTTGTGAGGAGTTCAAAAGCCGTCGAACAGCAAGTCCCATCTCTGGTGAACTCTGTTCTGAACAACCAAAATTAAAGAAGCGAAAAACTTGTTCTGCTCCTCATTGTCATAACAAATCCGGAGCTATATGCCATGTATGTAGTAAAGTTTACTGTGGAAAACATTCCCAAATGACTGTTAAATGCTTCGGTTGTGTGTAAATTATATTTGGTTTTATATTTTCTAGTATGTAAGATGATTATGTGTGACTTTCTTTTGTGTTTCAAGATACCGGTCAAATTGACCGGTTCGGCCTTCCATGGGGATGGCCTCATTATCTCAGTCGTGACAAATGCTATAATTGAAGCTTTGATATGCACAACAAGTTCACTAAAAATGAATAATTGTCACAAAATATGAGACGTTAATTCCTTTTCGTTTTCTCACAAAATAAAAATGAAATTGCTTAACGGTCAAAATGACCGCTCTGGCCGTCCTAGTGTTAATGTATATGTGCTGCATAATTGATCCCTGACTGTGTGTTGCAGGGTGGCTGTGCAGGTTGACAACGCTAGAGTTATTGCAAATCCTATCACTAAGCAGGGATTGTATTGTACAAATCATGTGAAATTGACTTATAAAGATTTGAAGAGTAAGGAAGGATACCGTCCGCTTTCAAACTTTGAGCTGCAAACAGAAATAGGAATTTATGAAATTATCCACCTCTTGACCATTGTGTAACTTAACGACCCTCACTCTTTTGAACAGCTGGTAAAGGAGGTAGAAGAAATCCGTTTATTTGAAAACCCATTTATTATTCTTCCTACTTTTTCTAATAATTTTTTTGAATGAACATTTTTTGTTGAATTTTATTGAACTAATTTAATGTAAATATTTTGCTACAACGTCAATATTTATTGTAAAAGTTGAGGTTATGTTATTTTGACAAAATTTTGGCTGGTCTGAATGTTTGTAATTTATTTAATCTACTTCAGTTATTTTAGAACAAGCAAAATTTTACAAATATATATTAAACACTTAAACTAAAATATATTTTCCGCTCTTTGCTATCTCTTAGACAAATTGTTATTTGTTGACAATTGAAGTTCAGGTAATTATTTCAACCTTGAACTTAGTAGCTATATGTCAAATGAAATGGCGGGCAATATCTAATTTCCAAATCATAATCGTTTAGTTTCTTAATTATTTTTTTGTTCTGCATATGGTTGTAACATTAACATAATGAAACAACTCCATTCCCTTTTTCCAGTGCATGTCGTTCATTTTGAATTTCATTTTTCAATTTGAAAAGTTTTCACAATGACTCTTGTTTAAATTTTATTAGCTTTAGGAGCTGCTTTTATTCTTCTCTTATTCTTCTCATATTAGGAAGCACATTGACTTGAACAAAGAGGTTTTTACTCACCGCGTTCTTGAATAGTATCTATTTTTCATCTCTAATCATATAACTTTTAAAAACTGTTTCATTTTGTAATGAATCAAAAATCCCATTTATTAAGTATTTTTCATTGAATTTAATTATAAAATATCTTAAAAATTATAAAAATATATTCAAGTTGTTTAATTTTATTCAAATAATAGAATTGATGATTTCAGAGATTAAGGGCAAGACAAAATACATCATAATTGACTTTTTTTCTTTTTTTATCTTGATAGCATAAGTTAAAGAAAGCTTTTTATAATACATAGAGTTCTTGGACAAGTTCTATCTATCTATCTATTGAGCAGTAGCAGTCATGGTCCAGCAAATACGTTTTATACAGAAATTAGTTCATACAGTATTTATAGTCAATGTTTTCAATGACAATTTGGACACTAATGACAATTGCAAATTTTAAAATGCATTTGATTGTGTTTTGAGCATAAAGTTGTATTTAAAATTTTGTAATAATTCCTACTCTAATACGAAATTGAAAATGACATCGACATCAAATATTTACCTATACTCACAACTTAGATATTAAGAAGGGTAAAATAGAAAAGAGGAAAATTTTAAGTTCAAATTACCTCAATTCTTATTTCTTGTTCACAACTTTTCGTTCAACAAGATTCAGACCAATAAATTCGATGCCTACAATAAATAAATAAAGAAAATGTGTATGAATGCGTAATATGTGATCTGAATTTGTGTTTTGGTGTCTGTTTCGTAGAATATTGTACATTGACGTATTTCTAGTATTTTTAAAATTATTTACAAAATATTTTATATGAATAACCATTGATCGATTAATTTCAATTTAATTTCTTATTGATTTCAAATAATAAAAGATCAGTTAATTCAAATTTTCTGTAAAACTTTTATTGAGTATTTGTATACTTGGTAACATTGATAAAGTCTGTATTTATTACAATACAATATCATTTGAAAAGAAATCAGTGGCGAAAATTGAGAAAGTTCTTATAATATATAATATAATACATAATTTATTTGGTATGCATGTTTTCTATTAATAAAAATCATTTGATAATAGATCGCTAAATTTTTCATACTCTATCATTTTTACGGGTTAAAAGCTACGTTGAAATTAATCCACAAGTATCTAGTGAAATTGTTATTAATAGTTCAACTGAAGTTAACAAATATTTACAAATGTTAACTATTATTAATACTATGTAATATTTACATTTAATATAACAGTAAATTTTCGGCCTTGCACTTCATTTTAGTTTTTAATATAAAGTACCACTGAGTCGTAGTAAATGTAATGTTGACAAGTGGAAAGTATTCGTTTTACGATATATTTCGACAGTTTTTCTGTCATCATCAGGTAGGATATAATAACTATAGAAATATTAGATTTTTGAACAAATTTATATATATATATATTATAAACATTACAAGCTTTGTGGTACCCAGTGCAAATCCCACTAGTAGACTAGTTTCGATTTAAAACAGTGGTTTTTTATTTATTATTATTTTAAATATTAAAATATATTTCCCGACCATTATATAAAATTGCAATGTAAATATCGAAAGCCTTATGTGGTGATTATGGTAAGCAAATCTGGTTTCCTTGATTTTATAGAATTAGGTGATGAAGTCATGAAGTCACAAATATTAATAGAATCACAAAATATACGTGGAAAATAATTTATTGTTTTTAAATTACAGCTTTCTTCAAAAAATATATTCCAAATCTAGAATTTACTTGAAAAAGTAAAACAAACCATGATTTTTTAAATCAAATTAATAAAAATATTAACATGAAATATATTTAGATCCATCACATAAAGATTACTGATGCCAAGTATAATATTGATTATTACTTGCAGAAGGAAATAAATTTTATTATGTTGCAGTTCCAAATAATTAAACATTGATGAATTGTGATTGAAACCTTACCAGTCGATGAAATATATAATTATAACTTTACAAACATAAGCAATGATCATCCTTCTGTGGCTTACGAATGCGTGTATATCTTTGATTAAAGTGAAAAATATTGCGATAAATAATGTTCTTCCATCTTTCTACGTTTTTCTTGCAAATGTTTGCTTTCGAAAGTGAATTCAATTTCCCAAAAGCTCAATATTATTTTCACAATTGTTCCAAATTCTGACTGCACTTCATCAAGCATTTTAATTTCATCTCCATTTAATATATCACTTTTTACAAGAAATGTAATTTTGACTAGAATTTTTATCCATTTTGAAGTCATTTTTTTTGAGTGATCATCATCAAGGATTGGTCCGAGAGTTTTTCTATTAGCAAATGTACTAAGCAATTTCTCTTGGGATTTGAGAATAATATTACCAACATCTATGCTGCTTGCATCTATAGATTGTTACAAAGCAGCAATATGCAGCGACTCAAATTTGAAAGTGAAATGATCCTTATTCGCTAATGATCGCCCATTTACATATAATATAATATAATATTTATATAGATATTGTTAAGGCCGTGTAACGGCTCACTACACCTTATATAATAAACGACATAATTAATCTTATTTTGTACTTTTATCATTTTATCCCAAATTAAAAAATTTTAGACTTTTGTATGCATTACATTGTCTATTTAAATAATTCAATATTAATCAGGAAAATAGTAGCAAATACAAGTCTAGCAATCGTCGTCCGTATACATCACAAGGAACGACATTTGCTCAGAAAGAAAACAATAATGAAAACAGCAATGCAATGGATGCAACTCGCGCTACTTATTTTCCTTATAATAATCAGAATGTCGATGAAAACGACAGCCAAAATGTGGATGATAATAAGTTTGACAGTAAAGTGAACGAGGAATATTTAGTAAGTGACCAAATCCATAAATTAGATCTGAAATCGGACTTTTCGAAAAAAAAATCCGATAATAATAGTAAATTTTCCCACATTAAATCTCCTAATGTCACACGAAACAATTCCACAAAGCCCATCTTAAGTATTGCCAATCTGAAATCATCGTGCAATAATCGTTCTGACCGTTCACCGTCAGCAATCCATTTACCGAAAAAGAAAATCGAATTCATCAATTTCAAACTGCCTCCGAAAATCAACACCTCAAAATTGGGAATCATCAGTCGAAATGATTCTTTCGGTCATATCAACAAAACCATATCCGATGAAAATATTATCTTCCATAGATCATCGAGTCTTGATCACAGCGCTCCTCCAGTCCGCGGAATTATGAAAGGATTATCTAATAATAATTTCTGCTCCACCAGTCAACCGTTCCAAACCGATTCCGTTCTATCAATACCAGACATTCACAAGGTTGCTTCCGTCGATGATCACTATTTTCTTCGCTCGAATGACAACGACGTTGAAAACGGTGATGACGACAGATACCAAGCGATCTACATCCATCCAGAATCAGTATTATCTGATAAATATAGATTTTCTCACATCCCCGATGCTATTATTTGTGATAAACCAGATTTACCTCTCACCAGAAAAGAAGATCTTATTGTTTTATCAAAGAAAATCGATCCTTGTCTTTCAAGAACCAATTCATCAGAAAAAGGAATGACTTATATATCGAACGTAATGTGCAATAACAACAATATCAATAACAATAACAATAACAATATCAATATCAATAGTAACAACAACAACAATGCCTCATTTCTTTCTTCGGATTTATTCAATAAATCAATTAAAGAGAAAAGTGAAAGTTCAAAATTCAATTTCCAACCATCATCAAACAACAGTTCATCCTTCGTATCAAACAATCTCGCTGTCACATTCCAAGGATCATCATCGATGATGTCGACGCCACCGACAACGACCACTAACAACGACTCATTCAAAACCTACTATAAAAGCCATAATTATCAACATCAACATCATCAACATAATCATAATCATAATCATCCAATAACAACAGCAACAACAACTGCAGAATTAAATACCTCGACACCATCTCACAGTGAAATGCTACTGATCACTAAATCCTGGAATCCGAGGCCACCATCTGAGCCGAGACCGCCGGAAGCTGAAAATGGATTTCGTTTGAGAAATCGTCGCTTGGTCATGATCGGTGTGACGACAATCTCAGACATAAACCGACAAACCAAATCCGCAAATTGAATTATTATTATTACCATTATTATTATTGTGATGATGATTAATATTATTATTATCATGTATTTTCTCTCCAAGTCAAAATGATATTTTATGAATTTATTTTTGCTTTTTTTTTAAAAAAAAAATTATGTATTTATTACTTTGAAATGAGTTTTTTTTCTTTTTGATATAAATTATTGTAAAGATTTATTTAATAACAGGTTTATATTTAGTTAATTATTCGACAGGCATTTGCAGTTGGACCGTTTGTAATGTTGGCGCTTTGTGGTGTGTTGTTTAAATGTTGTAGGGCTGGGATATTCAACTGGCGGCCCGCGGGCGAGCTCAGGCCCGCCGAAATTTGAAAAAGGCCCTTTCAATATCTTGGAATATTACACATATATAAAAATATTTGGTGATATCTGCATAAAAACGCACAGGTACTGTTTTATGTATAATATTTGACCTTAAGACTTTGTAATCCACTACAAAACTAACTACTTTTTAAGTGATACGGCCCTCGATTGCCGTTATAAGAAAAATTTGGCCCTTCATAATATTTAGTTGAATACCCATGTTGTAGGGTTTCTTGTAAATTTGCTATCAACTATTCTTTAAACGCTTTCATGATTATTTTACGTTACCATCCGTGTACCCATGTTGGTAATGCATACATTGACTGACAATCAATGATCCAGTGAGCTTCACTACTAGAATTACTCATTTGATTTTTATTTCGGGTTTTAATCTTATACATTTATTTCTCTGCTTAATGTTCCTTCTCGTGCATTTAGTTATGGTTCTCATTATTCAACGTTATTTTCAAAATTTTGACCAGGTATCTGCCCTGGTTCGTTTCGGAAATTTTATTCTTTTACCATGGATATTATTTGGTATTTCCTATGCATATTCGTGAGAAAAAATGTTATAATTTACAAGGCTTGTCTGACTTTGGTATGTGAAATTCTAACTCCCCAAGATAGGGCGTTTGGCTATTCAATCTTTTAGTACTCAAGATTTTGATCCTTCCTGAATTCTCATCGCCTCTGTGTTTCAACTCTATGATATTACACCTGAATCAAGATAGGAATAAAAATCAAATTAACCCTATCGTGGTCGCTTTCGACTTCTTCCTATCGCTTTTCATTCTTACACATTCTCTAATATTCGTTTGTATTTCATTTCACATCTTTATTGGCTTATTCTTTCGTTCAAAAACATTCTCTGTGTGGGTCGACATTTATATTCATTTTCCATTCCATTTCTGTCGACATAGAATGCACTCCTAATGTATTGTAGTGTGATATTATTTGGGTCGTCTACAGCAAACTTTGATCCACGATAATTTGACGGTAGAACCATCTACGGGAATGAAATTCAATTGGATTTGCTTGCTGGCCCATCCATACCTGCCTTCTAGCCATCATAATCATATCCGACAAATATGGCATGATATTTTTACTTTCTTCATTCATTTGCATTTCATAATCAACTTAAGACTATACACTTTTTCAAATTCTATTTTTACCACGTTTTCATGATATTAAAACAACATTAATTGTTTAATATTACACTATTCCTACATCCCCACCAGATTCATCTGAATCTTTAACAACTCGTTCTAATATCGCCCACGTGCCGCGGCATATCATATCCGTTAAACCTGACTAAAAATTTTGTATTTGATAATGGTTTAATGATATGCCCGTCTTTCCATCTTTCTGTGCATTTTTGATTCAAATTCGGTTTTATCCATACTGGGTCACCAGCAGAATATTTTGCTTCGATTATTATCTCTATTTTATTGTAGCTTGGCAGATTCAGTTTTGGATTATATCTAAATATGGCTCTAGATGGACAAATATTATTGTTGTTTGGCGTTTTGTTGAACCAGTACACAGCTTCTGTGATCTGTTCACTATTCTAAATACCAATTCAACATTCCATTTATTGGCTAATTCTTAAAATGTTATATATCTGAAAGATAAGTATTTCTAATAATATTTCACTTGGAGCTCCTCTTTCATATAGCACTTAATTTAAAGCATTAAATATCTTCTACATTTTCATTCTTAATTTTTTCCAAATTGCATATCTCGATGGTCCACAATCAATAATTGTCACATATTTATCTAGCAAATTTAATTACATCAATTGCTAAACGGCATCAATTTTCATCACAGCTTAGTTCACCTTTTCCCACGTTACTGGCGCTGGGTCAATTGATAGGCATCGATTACAACTTGCAATTATTTCCGAGATTTCATTATCCACATTGCTTCCAATGCTAAGAATCGCATACGATTTTTCCCTAGATGGTAGTTCTTGTGAATCTCTAATAACACATCTTTCGAATTTATTTGATTGCCTAGAGCTGTAACTTCATTTTTAATAATCATCCAGTTGGCTGCTACTCTTCATCAGCCTTGGTATTATCTGTAGATAAAAACTCAATGTCCATTTTAAGTTCATACTCAATCGCTAGATTTTTAAAAAGCTCCAGCCTTCGTCGTATTAACAACTCTGAATTTGCTTTTGTATGTATTTTTCTGTTGCTTGATAATATGTTGTTAACCCAACATACAACTGATTTACTATCGGATTTAATTTTGATGTACTTTAGATTCCATTTAATACATAAATTAATACCCTTCACAATAGCTTCTAATTCCACCAAATTAATGTGTCTTGAATCATAAGGTTTTTGTAACCAACATGAATCTTCAACCACCGAACCTTTCATTTCTAATATAATTCCAATGGCGATCGAACTTTCATTGCTTCAAATTATGCCTGTCTGATTGCTCCAAATACCTGACAATGGATTTCTTTCATTCACTTTTTCTAATAACAATTTCACTTTGTCAACGATATGATTTTCTATTAAAACATCCAAAATTCCACTTGATAGCCTCTTCATATATGAGAAAGCTGACCGCAACCAGCAAGACACAGGATAAATTCCAACTAACTGACCACATAACGAATACAGCTCTCTTTTTGAAAGCCCTTCATTTAATTCATTTAACCGAATATCGTTTGATCTTTTCCAATGTAATTCGTTATTGTTTCGAAATACATCAATACCTAATACTCTTACACTGAGAGTATCCTTGACCTTTTCTTCTATTTTACAAATCAAACCAAATTTAAGCATTTCTACACTTACTTCACTTGCTTTAACTTTAGATTCATCTAAGAATATATCATCTATGTATGAACTTGTGCTATTCTTGATTAATTCATTGTTATTCTATACTTTATTCACAATCTCTGTCATTATCGTTGGCGCGATATTCAATCCAATCTTCTCATTAACCATACAAAATTGATATCGCCACATGCATTTATCCACGTATATTTGCATATATGCATCAGATAAATCTAACATTGCAAATTTTTTACTTAAACATCTCAATGATCGTAACTTTTTAGAACAGATATCTGCATTCCCACTATATACATCAATATATTTATTGATACTCCTAAAGCCAAATACTGAACGCACTTTCGCTTTATTTAACTGAATTATACCATAAACAGGTACTGATGCGATAGTTCAGCCCATTGTTTTCTCATCGTAATCAACTAGATTGCGGTTAGATATCCAAGAATTCAAGATAAGCATCGTCTTGATCTTTACTAGAATTATCATAAAAGTTTGAATTTCTATTAGGTAGAAATTTTGGCTGCTCTGACTTCCAATCCCATTCGACAATCTATTTCTCGTTTTCAAATCTCGCAGAAAATTTCCTTCAATATTTCTGACATACTACTACTAGAGCACGCGACATGACAAGGTTCTTCGCAACCCAATAAGGCTTCTTTATTCAATCCAACTCCACCA